>CAWUFW010021915.1:0-108492 GCA_963921515.1 Calotriton arnoldi
CGCTAACAGGCGTTAGCGACAGCTTTCCGGCGATAGCAGCCGAATTTCTTATCGCCGTGCATGCCAGCGATATTTATCGCTAATGACATGCACATTAGGCGTTCACTCTCAAAATTTCACGAAATTTGTCGCTAACACCACATCGCTCTATTAGCAATGATGGCCCGGACCCGCGAAGCGATAAAAAAAGTCGTGCTAAGGCCCCTTAGCTGCAGGAACCTAAGACCAGAAAAAAGCAGGTCTAAAAATGGTTATAAAGGGAGGCAGATAAGGGAGACCAGCCCAGAGCCCCATCTGAAGACCCACTGACTAGGCCTGGGCGGTGAACTTCGCTCCGTTCGCAGAGTTTGTGGAGTTTTCTGCACTCCGCGGAGCTTGCAGAGTGCAGAAAACTCAGCTTCGCGATGTGCAGAGGAGTTTTTTCCCCGCTCGCGATTGCGAACGGTAAGTTCACGATCGCGAGCTGCCGCTCGGGTAGAATTTCTTCCCGAGCGGCAGGAATACCAGCACAAACTGCAGTTCGCACTGCACTCCGCTACTCGTGGAACTTCGCAGAGTTTTTTTGTAACTTCATGGAGTTCCGCGTAGCAAAACTCTGCGAACTACGCCCAGGCCTGCCACAGACGCCATGGAGGTACTAATCATTCAGCTTGGATCCCCACGAAGGCAACAACCACCACTGCCACTGCCACCTCCCCCAGGACCACCACCGAGGCAGCGCCAAAGAAGACAGCGGGCCCTGCGCAGACGTCTCAGCCTCGCAGACCTAACGCCAGAGGATGTCATTGCCCACTACAGGCTCAAAAGGACATCCATCCAACACATCCTGAACCTGATAGCCCACAGGTTGACGCCACAAACACAGCGGAGAACCAACATCCCTCCGCAGACAAAGCTGCTGGCCATGCTGCACATGTTGGCCTCTGGGACCTTTCAACCAACAACGGCCAGAGTCGGAGGAGTCTCACAGGCAGCCTTTTCAATCTTCCTCCCGACTGTCTTGGATGGCATACTCAGCCTGATACCCCAGCACCTTCACTTCCCCAACACTGTGCAGGAACAGATTGAGACCAAGCAAGGATTCTACGCCATAGCCGGATTCCCACAGGTGTTGGGGCAATTGACTGCACACATTTTCTATTTGTGCCCCCTGCGGACAGTGCACACATATACCGCAGTAGAAAGCACACCCATTCCATGAATGTGCAGGCAATAGTGGACTGTGGAATAGTGGAATAGTGGACCACGGGGACTGTTCACCAATGTCATAGCCAAGTTCCCAAGGAGTGTGCATGATTCCTACATCTTCCGACAGTCCATCATAAACCAGCGCTTCCAGGATGGCACATATGGAAATGCAGTGCTAGTCGGTAAGTACTAACGTAACACACCACATGCCTCAACTTCACAGGGATGCAAATCATAAGTGTGAGAATGTACATGTCACAATCACACATACAACATGGTAATCAACATGCCCACATACCAGACACAACAACACCAGGAACTGTGGGAACTGTGGCCAGCTATGTAGACACACCATCCTCAAAGGCTTAGCCCCTCTGCCACTCATTAGCAAATGTGGGGAGAGGTGTGAACCATGTATGTGCGATGGAGGGACCCGATCCATAATGAAAGTATGAACACAAGGCCCAGTGTGTAGGTGTTGTGCTGGACAGTTGGGACTAAGCTGACAGCAGACGTGCCCATGTGGGTATATAGTGTGTTTCCGTAGCCCAGCCTGATGGCAATGATTGTGTTGGTCACTGTCTTACCTGACAATGGGGGGATCCATTGGAAGGTTGCATGGAGGATGCAGAGGCAGGCAAAGCAGCTGCAGCCCACTGCGTACACCTGTAGGTACATGGAGAGGGAGGAGTCAAATACGGGGCCTAGGTACCCAGAGTTGGGGTGGGGGCATCCGAAGGGGTTGGCCCACCAGGTGATGCCACATGCTGATTGTTCTGTTACGAGGATGAGGACTCATGTTTCCTCTGCGTATAGCACGCCCCAGCTGTTGATCATTCATGTTGCAACTCACAGCAATCCTTCCTGGAAGCCCAGTTTGGTGTGTGGGCATATTGTTGATGGTGAATATGAGCATTGTGTCCGTGTCGGTGGTGCTGTTTACTGGTATCCCCAAGCTTGCACCAGCTCCTCTCCATGTGTCAGCAGATGCACCTGCCAACTTAGAGGTTGTTGGTGACCGATGTGGCATTCATTGCCTGCTGTATGTTGCAGTTGCATAGTGGGACAAGGGTGTATGCGCAGTTGTAGATACATGTCTGTAAAATGCGGCCTAGCGCCATTGGAGATGACTGCAGCATTGTGGGTGTTGCTGTTGATGGTGGTGTGTAGCATCTCCTCGGTGACTGAGCTACACCAACTTTGTGGGCGTCTGCATGTGGTCAACGGTGGCTTGGGGTACATCAACAAGGAAGTGCATGCATAAGTGGTCAATACATGTGCGTTTAGTGGGGTTGATGAACTGGACGAATTCTACACATGCAAATAAGCTGTCAAAGGTGTACCCTGCCATGTGGCTCAGTGTGGTGAAGATCTGGGACAGTCTGATGTAAGCAAAGATTTCCCAGAGTAAAATGGATTTTGAGTAGTCGTGGTATGTGATTTGGAGGCTACGCTGACGAATGAGTACGTAGTCCAGGGAGTGGACGGTGTTGCACCTGATGACACTGATGTTGTGGGTGAAGTTTACCTGCCCTCAATGGGCCGTGCATGCGAGGGGGCTGCTGACTGTTGATTTGAGGCAGCTCGGGACATGAAACAGCATGTGTTGTGCAGTGGGGCAGGTCTGACAGCAGCGGCAGCAGCAGAACTGAACGTGAACCGTGTCTGGTGTTGCCTATTGCCATTTAAACGTTCACATGGCATTGACTGTGAGGAGGGTGGATGAGTGACATCGATAGATGGTAGAAGAGCCAGTTATGCAACCGCACAACGCACACAATCAAATTGGCTTAGGGAGGGAGTATCAACTGTGAGGCAATGTAAATTGCATTGATGCTGGTAATCAGTCAGAAGCAACACATGGCTAACATGAAATCAAACATAGCACAAAAGACACACTACAAAACCATCAACACCAACAACACAGCCGGCACAACCAATAATGTACACATCTTGCCATCACATGTTACAGGTGACCAAGGATATGCACTCTGCCCGTGGATGAGGACACCCCTGCGAAACCCCACCACCCAGGTCCAGAGGCAGAATAATGCGGCCCACAGACGCACCCGGTCCATTGTGGAGTGCACATTTGGCGTGCTAAAGTCACGTTTCCGTTGCCTGGACATTACAGGTGGCAGACTGCTGTACAGCCCTGAAATGGTCAACAAAATCATCCTTGCATGTTGTGTATTGCACAACATATGTGTGTGCACCAATGCTCCATGGATTCAAGTGCCTGCTGCACCGGACGATGAACAGGATGATGATGAAGATGAGGCAGGTGGCGCACGCCCCACAGTAAATGCAGCAGGAACTGCCCGAAGGAACCGAATAATAAACAATTTCTTCAACTGAGCACGTCACATTGTGACAGTCCCCATCAAATGTATCTCAGTGCAAAATGACCCCAATCACGGTTTGTGCCAATAAAAAACTATACACACATACCCTGTCTGCATGTTACTCTCCTGCATGAGTACATCACTCTGAAAAGTGTACGTTGCACAATAAGTGCAAAGAAAATCACAAACCTCTATTCATGCTGGGAATGTCTCCTCAGTACAGAGATGCATTTCAGTGTGTCAAATGTATAAGATTAGAGTCTTCATGGTGCAAATTGGGCTACCCAATTCAAAATTGTTGTGTGTCCTTTTGTGTAATCCATGAAATATAGGTTGTCATCTGTGAATAAATTCACAATTGTAGTGTGTTGTTAGTGGTCAACAATTTATTGGAGTGTGTACGTTGTGTAAAATAATGAAACTTAGGGCGTGCAATGGGGTAAAACATGAAAATAGGGCGTGCAATGGGGTAAAATATGAAAATAGGGCGTGCAATGGGGTAAAACATAAAAATAGGGCGTGCAATGGGGTAAAATATGAAAATAGGGCGTGCAATGGGGTAAACCATGAAAATAGGGCGTGCAATGGGGTAAACCATGAAAATAGGGCGTGCAATGGGGTAAAACATGAAAATAGGGCGTGCAATGGGGTAAAATATGAAAATAGGGCGTGCAATGGGGTAAAATATGCTTTTCTGTGTGTCATAAGCAATTAGCTTGGAAGACACTTCCACCTCAAGATCAATAACCTCTACGACAAGTATGTGGACCACAAACTGGACGCAGCAGCCGGACCACCAGCACCCCTGAAACACCAACCAGACCGCCATCTCCAAATGGACAGCAGGCACGGATGAAGACACCGCCTCCGCTATGAAAGGCATCCACTCGGGGGCCCACACAGACCCCTGGCCCCCGCACATCTTCCACAGAGCCGCATCTGCCATCACACATGAAGCACTACGCAACATCAACATCGCCTTCAACAGATGTACGTTCACAGACAACTGGAAGTGTGCCGAAGTCATGCCCCTACGCCTTGTGACCCCCACGGGTGAGTAGCACACTTAACTTTCCCCTTATTGATTGATGGTTCTCTTGTTAGATATGCAATTATGGTGTTCTGCACTTTCACTTTCTCTTTTGAGCACATTGCTGGTGATTTTGGAGAGTGTTGGAGGTGTTTGGTAGTGTGTGCTGCAGTTTGGAGATTTGGAGAGTGTTGCTGTGTCCTGTGTCCTGTTGATAGTGTCTGTGAAGTGTTGTGTACTGATTTGTTGTGTTTTACTGTCTCCTGTTCTAAATTTTGTCGGGTGTCTGTCTTGGGGTAGTACACTTACATTGTTGTAGGGGATATTTTAGAGGATAATTTAATTTTTTTACTGGCTGTGGGCTCACAGGTGTGCAGGGAGATGCCGGCTGTGGGCAGGGAGGGCAGGATGTCCGAGGGTGCATTGGGGGGCTTCCTGTGGCTGATTAAATTCCACCTGCCCCTGATGTTGGAGAGGGGAGCCCGTATCCTGCAAGGACACAATGTGACTGTGCGGAAGCTGAGGTGCATATGCTCAGGTTCTTTGGAGTGGACCGTACCGTGCACCAGTGGAAGCACAGCTGGCAGGACATGCTTGCACGTGAAGCTGACCTCCTGGACTATGTGGGAGTCATGACAGGCCTACAGGGTGGTAAGCACAAACTCCACATTTAATCGTGTATACTGTAACGAATGAAAATTACAACATGTGTGACACTGGTGTCAAACTGAGAAATGGTTGCTGATTGAGGTGGGAGACGCAAAGCGTTTGCGCATCATGTTGGCACATCCGAGACACAACGCTGCATCACATTGACAAGCATATGGTGCAAGTCTGTGTCACCCACTGCGCTGGACCAACACTTAGCACTGTACTGCCATAGCTGGCACACCGGCGCAAAATGTGCGTGCAGGCAGAATATTGTTTGGGTACGGCAGGGGTGACTGTACATGAACTATCCAAGGAATTGTCCATGTGAGCTGTGTGCTGGTCAAAAGGTTGTGTCAAAATGCTGTCCTCATGATTTGTGTTACGTTAGCTACGCTGCCCTGTGAACATAGTTGCTGTGTGACAAAGTATTGTATAGGAACAAATGGTCCAAGGAAATTGGACATCTCCAGATTGTCATACACCAACAACCTCTGTGTAACTGCTTTGTGCAATCTGCAGCAACTCAACCATACAAAGTGCATGTAGAACATCATGATGCATGTAGTAATGGTGCCTTGTGGATGACTACACTACTTTCATGGGCATGTTAGCTAGCATTACAATCTTGTCTGTCCCAAATCAGCAGTCACAGGTCTGGTGTGAATGGCAGTCAAAGTGGACCCAATCATGTAGTCAACATGAAACGCCACACTACAGTTACGTAACATTTGCTGTCATGGTGATGATTGGTATGAGGAATACGACACATATGATTTGAAGTCTAATACCAACACATATTTCTTTACTTGTCTCACAGATGGACGGCCACCAATCACACAGGGGGACATCGACAGCTTCGAGGACCCACACGCCACTGTTGAGTTGGAACGTCACATACTGGCATGTTGCGATGGCATGGATGTCTGGGTCAAATGAACAACGTTGTAGTATGAAGTATGGGTGTGTATCACATCTACCTTGTGATGATGTTTTGTTGGAAGTCAGAAGTGTGCACTTATCTGTAAGTGACTTTTGACAAATGCATTGGTCTCACAGTTGTGACTTGGCCCATCCCCAGTCAGTGATACACATTGAAAGTAAGGTGCATATCATTGAGACCATATCGCAAAGTCAACATCACTTTCATCGAAGTTGTGTTGTCAATAGGGGCCTAGCATCATGAATGAAGCAGCGTTAATACATTCCACGTTTATTAACGCTTACTTGTCAATGAGGTACACTGTCACTCTGTGTTTAGTGTGAAAGGGGCGTGCATTGGGTGTTGTGGTTGGCGTTCCACAGCAACACCCATTGTATTTGAGGCTGTCCCCTATGTCCAAGTGCGGCATTGATAGTTGCCAGCGCACAATTTAACAATAATGACATCCCGGTTGTAATCTGGCCAAATGAGCAGGAATGATTTTTGCTCATCATGTTTGCTTTTTACATGTGAGCAGCCTTGTGCAGCACACATGGGAATAGAAAAATGACATGGTGTGTATAAGTACAGCAAGGTGGCCCTTCCAGTACATACAGAAACATATTTCATTATTCCCTAATGTATCTTCCCTGTGTGCTGCACGAAGCAGCACACATGATAGTTACAACATGGTATTCTAGGATTGAATATGTGCATGAAGGGGCACCTTCCTGTACAGAAACCAAACTCATCTGCACACACACACCCTTGCACTCTGGTGCAAGGGGGCCTGCGTACACACTAAGGGGCCGATTCCGATCTCGGTCGGAGGCGCACCCAATACCATTCGGTCGGGAAAAAAGCCATGCGAAAGCCTGTTTCCCGACCGATCCGTACAGCACACCGAACGAGCAAGTACGATGCGCACAACAGCAAAAATTCCGGCCGAGCCGTACTCACCCAAACCAGGTCCTGTTCTCCGACCGAGGCGAATCCGGAAACGCCGAATCGAGTCGCACGGAAGGGAAAATGCAGCCCCGTCCGGCCGGACAAGTACGATGCGCTTCCCGTACGCGCCGAACCCGTCGCTACGCACGGCACGTCAAAGCATCCGGGAGAGGCGCACATAAGCTCCGAATCGCGCCACAACACGACCCACGGCTACGAGACGAACACAGCACCGACGAGGACGACGCGAAGCGACGAGGACGAAGCGAAGCGACGAGGACGACGCGAAGCAACGAGAAGGACGAACGACACAAACCAACCATGAATCCCTTCGTCCCGATCATACCAATATTCTACATCTACTACCGGAACAGGCACGGACGCGTACGGCGCAGAAGGTAAGTCAGACACCAACCACAAAACACATACAACACGTACACGACACATCACACACATACACTGGGAATCTGAATATACTTACACCAGCAACAGCAGCACCATAGGGGCGGGATGCCCATCACCAATGCCACATATGCACACAGGGGCCTGAATGCGCGCCACCACCCCAACCCAGGGGGGCTGGATGCCTACCACTACTACCACCCTGACCCAGGGGGCAGGATGCCTACCACTACTACCACCCTTAGCCAGGGGGCAGGATGCCCACCACTACTACCACCCTTAGCCAGGGGGCAGGATGCCCACCACTACTACCACCCTTAGCCAGGGGGGCAGGATGCCTACCACTACTACCAACCTTAGCCAGGGGGGCAGGATGCCCACCACTACTACCACCCTTAGCCAGGGGGCAGGATGCCCACCACTACTACCACCCTCACCCAGGGGGCAGGATGCCCACCACTACTACCACCCTCACCCAGGGGGCAGGATGCCCACCACTACTACCACCCTTAGCCAGGGGGCAGGATGCCCACCACTACTACCACCCTTAGCCAGGGGGCAGGATGCCTACCACTACTACCACCCTTAGCCAGGGGGCAGGATGCCTACCACTACTACCACCCTCACCCAGGGGGGCAGGATGCCTACCACTACTACCACCCTCACCCAGGGGGCAGGATGCCCACCACTACTACCACCCTTAGCCAGGGGGCAGGATGCCCACCACTACTACCACCCTCACCCAGGGGGCAGGATGCCTACCACTACTACCACCCTCACCCAGGGGGCAGGATGCCCACCACTACTACCACCCTTAGCCAGGGGGGCAGGATGCCCACCACTACTACCACCCTCACCCAGGGGGCAGGATGCCCACCACTACTACCACCCTTAGCCAGGGGGCAGGATGCCCACCACTACTACCACCCTTAGCCAGGGGGCAGGATGCCTACCACTACTACCACCCTTAGCCAGGGGGCAGGATGCCTACCACTACTACCACCCTTAGCCAGGGGGCAGGATGCCCACCACTACTACCACCCTCAGCCAGGGGGCAGGATGCCTACCACTACTACCACCCTTAGCCAGGGGGCAGGATGCCCACCACTACTACCACCCTTAGCCAGGGGGCAGGATGCCCACCACTACTACCACCCTCAGCCAGGGGGGCAGGATGCCTACCACTACTACCACCCTTAGCCAGGGGGCAGGATGCCTACCACTACTACCACCCTTAGCCAGGGGGCAGGATGCCCACCACTACTACCACCCTCACCCAGGGGGCAGGATGCCCACCACTACTACCACCCTTAGCCAGGGGGCAGGATGCCTACCACTACTACCACCCCCACTCATAGGATGGACAATGCATGACACAACAAGCACACCACAACCTAGGGAATGCAAGATTAAGACATCCCCCACCACCATGACAAGCGTGTGAGCAGGCTGTGTCAAATGCCTACAACACCGAACATGACATTGAACATACAATGTGACCCCCTAGCACATGTGCCACACATATATGTGTGTGGCACCCACAATGCAAGCAGCCCATGACCATTGTGGCAATGGGGCCTAAACCCCCATCATCACAGTGACCAAAAGGCAAGTGTGGGGTCCATAGCTGAAGCACATTTTGACCATTGTGGCAATGGGGTCTAAACCCCCATCATCACAGTGACCAAAAGGCAAGTGTGGGGTCCAAAGCTGAAGCACATTTTGACCATTGTGGCAATGGGGTCTAAACCCCCATCATCACAGTGACCAAAAGGCAAGTGTGGGGTCCATAGCTGAAGCACATTTTGACCATTGTGGCAATGGGGTCTACACCCTCATCATCACAGTGACCAAAAGGTAATTGTTGACAAAGAAAGAGCTGCAACTGCCAAACTGCATGGATCATTCCTGGTCACAGAACCAAAAACTCATCTGTGGCAAAGTAGTGTATGTGTCCCATTGCAACATAAATTGGGGGAGCCAAATACTGCAGTGCAAATGAAACATTCCTTTGGCCATGTGCAGACAAACAACACCCATGGGGGCTGAGACCGTCAACAGTCATCAATGACACAATGACAGACGTGACCATCAGAATGCAGAACCACATATTTGCACCAATGGGCACACAAATGCAGATACCCTGTGGAGACTGCAGATGTGAGGTGAACAGATACCATACCATGGCAGCAATGGGACACACAAACCATGATCACTGTGCTGACCGATGACCTAGGAGTCCCAGGGACAGCAGGGGAAACACACCAAACAACATACAGCCAATGGCACACCCAAGATATGCCAATGCAGTGGTGCAGATGCACAAACACAAACAGGCAGACCAACACTGTCATCATACACAGCAGGTGAGGGGTGGGGGTGCCATTGTCCCCAGGCAACAACACAACACATGAGGAGAGCTGAATACCAATCATACAGATGTGCATACACTGCCACACTAAGGTAACTCATGGATCCAAATCCCCTATGTGGGCAAGCAGGCATTGACAGGTGAGAGGGAGCACAAAACACACATGTCACACAGGCACGTAGGAACAACAACTGACACAGCAAGTCACAGACACACCACAGCACCACCCCCAGGGCCCCCACAATGTGGTGACCCTGGGCTGAATAAAAATACCACTGTGATGACAAAGCTAAATGTCGTTCACACTGTGAACCACAGTCAGGTGTCCTGAGCAACTAACTACCATCACACCTACACAAGCACAAATCAATCAGCATGGCCAGTAAGCCAAGGCCAACATGGAGGCAGGGGACTAGCCGGGCAACAACTCTCATCTGCACACACTCAAGACCACACCCCTCGACCTCCAACAATGTGCAGCAGTGAAGTACACATGCACTGGTGACATTGCACATGCACCCATTACTATTCCAGGGTGGTGGGTGGGAACCAAGGTGTAGAAACACATCACACATGGACACTCAACAAGACTCCTGAATGTCTGACACACTGCACACTACGCTGTACATGGACATGACGGCAATACCACACCGACCAATGGGATCCCAGCCACAGTCACACACCAATGAAGAAGCCAAGGTCACCCACAAAGAACACACATAGACAACAACCAACATTGCAGCCCGGACCCTAAGGAGTGCCAGCAGTCACACACACAACGTGTCACAATCACTGAAAGATAACACAAACTGGAAATCACATGACAGGGGCAAACAACAAGTGCCAAAGGGAAACCTGACTGTGACCCATCTGCGTCAGCACACAAACTCTGCCCTGACAGCAAACACACCTATGGGTGACACCCTGATGACCAGTAATGTGCCATGCACCCACATCACAGAGAACACAGGGAGAAGACTTTGGGGAACATAGCTCAAGTCAGCAAGCATCACAAACAGGTACAACACTAGGGATCACAGCATGCGCAGATGAATGGAAGTGAACACACAGACATGCACCTACAACACACACCTTGGGCGCAGGCAATGTCACACGTGTACACACTGCCATGAGGGGACTCCACTCCTGTGTGAGGAAAGCTGTGCCATATGTTGCCTCAGTAGGGCCCCATCATGTCAGCTGAGCACTTGGTCACACAATCAACAATTAGCACCAAATGAGGGCTCCCATCACATCAGCCTGGTCATGGATGTGCCAACGGAATCATCAGCACAGATCCAACACACTTGTATAGCAATGTTGCACTGACTACACGGATGAGTCCCTCCCCATTGATGCCCAAACCTGCATGTCCACTGGAGATGGCAACACGGTCAGGGAAGTAGACAAATGCAACGATGGCAGGCACAACAGATGTGCAGGGGTGGAAGCCACAGATATGAAATTGCCAATGTAAGTAGGAAACCCATTGCCAAATACTGAACACATGACACCCTCAGATGCTGCTATTGGTGACATGGATACACCACATGATAGGACACATTCCCCTGGACCACATGGGTTCCTGCACAGTAACACTTCATAATCATGAGACCAGATATCACCATCACTGCAGCAAGGGCATGGTTAGCTGCACCAACAACATGTACATCTGAAGCATGAGCACTAGAGAAAAGAAAGTTGCTTTATTCAGCATATGTGTTGAGGCCAAACGAAGTCCTGAAAAAGAGCAAAGGCCAATGGCCAGTCCATTGTCAAAGTTCAAACAGGGTGACACTGGCAGATGTCACCCTACGCATGCCTGCACAATACCAGGGACAATCCACTAGGAGGGGCAACCGGGGGGCAGGCCAGGCACCGCAGGGACAGGATCAGGGCTCACCAGGGGGAGTCAGGGAAGGGGTGGTGGGTGCTGGAGAGCCACTGACAACTGCAGTGGAGGTGTCTGACATGGTGTGTGCCGGCACAACTGGGGGGCATGACACAGATGTCGTGGGTGCCGGCACAACTGCAGTGGACCCTGCAGATGGGGTGGACAGGTCCGCCACTGCAGTGCCCAAGTCAGACAGGGCGGCAGTGGACTCCACTGCAGTGCCTACCTCCAGGGGAGGAGAATGGGGAACAGGCAAGGTGGGTTGGACAGAGGGGGGACACCCTCACCACATCAGTGGCACAGACAAGCGCAGCGGGGGGTGTGGTGCTGGGAGAGCAAGTGGCAGGGGAGAAGGCCGGAGCATCTTGGGGATGGTATATCTGTGGGTGGGGGAACCTGGGGCAGGGTGTGGTGGGGGCACCTGTGCAGTGGGGGCCTGAGGGATGGAGGACGGAGACCTTGTGCCTGAGCTGCAGGGCGGTGGCGGGGTCTTGCTCTTAGCACTCCGGGGGACTTGCGGGTGGGGGCCTCAGTCCGTCTGCGCCTGGGGGAGGGTGTCCGGGGGCGAGGGGCACTCTGCTCCGTGTGGGTGGGCTTCCTCTTCCCCCGGGATGCTGGAGCAGCTTCATCGGTGGGGAAGAGGCCGAGGTCACAGAGGAAGAGCTGCTGTGACTTTGGGGTTGCAGGTGAGGCAAGGGAGGGTGCTTTGGAGGGAGAGGGAACTGAGGACTGCGCAGTGCATGTGGATGCGTGTGTGTGTTCCAGGGCCCCATCCCCTGTGAGTCTGGCTTCAGTCCCCTGAATGTGCTTGCGTGTGCGTTTTGTCATTGGCGTGTGTGTCAGTGTGCTGGATGTGTGTGTGCTGGTGTGTGCCAGTGTGTGTGTGCCTGGGATGGGTAAGGTGCTGGGGAGTGTGGATGGAGCAGAGGCAGGAGGGGTGAGGGACCGTTTGAGGAGGGACACTGCTGCCGTCAGGGAGGAGTCCATGGACCTATTGCCCCTCTGTAGGTCAGACATGCCCGATGAGATGCCCTCCATGAACGACACCAGCTGAGTCAACAGCGCGGTGTGCGCATGGAGGACACTCAGCATGGCTGTCTGCCCTACATGGAGCTGGCGAAGGAGGTACACAGACTCCTCACTCAGGGCAGCAGGGGACACAGGGGCAGGGGGTGCGGTGCCTGGCCCAAAGGAGACACGCTCCCGGACATGGGAGCCTCCACGGACCTGGGGAATGGGAGCCGATGGGAGGGCGGTGGTGGTGCTGGTGGTGGCGGGGACAGCAACACTAGCTGGGGTGTGGTGGCTGCTGACACCCGCCTCCACAAGGGAGTCATCCTCCGAGTTGCTCTGGTCCTCAGCTGAGGTGGATGCTGCTGAGGACTCCTCGGTGTGGCTCCCCTCGCCCTCCGTGCCACTGGGTCCCTCCGACCACTCCTCGGCTGCTGACCCAGTCTGGCTCTCCGGCTCCTCCTGGTCCGTGGAGCTGTCCCCTTCCGTGGCCGTGGATGTATCTGCAAACAATGGGGAAACAGACAGACATCAGTCACCTGCACATAACGCACACACCACTGTGAGCACAGCACATCACAGAGCAAGCCCTGGCATCATTAGTTGTACATTGCTAAAAGTGCACTAATTGAACAGGAGAAGTCAATTGTCAGTCTGATGCCAAGCATGGCACTCACATCCCACATGGCCTTGCACCCATCTGTCTGGTGTCTGTTGGATTGCAACACCCCAGTGTTGACACATGCACCAAGTACACAGTAGTTGGACAGTGCAGAGAACACGGTGTGGACACATCACAGCTCTTGCCACTGAGTCAGTACAGGTTTACGGATGTAAGGGATGCCCAGAGTCAAATAGGAAATGCATGTGATGCATACCAGCGACAGACACCATGATGCACCCATGTCCTGATAGCCAGCGCCACTATGGTGTGCATGTAGCACATGTCACTCCCCTGCAGGATCACCAATCAGTAGACACATGCCATGGCGGAGGCATGACTGCAAAGTCATACATCACTGTCTCAGTGATGTATGACTTTGCAGCCAGACAACAACACTCTGCACTGTGTCACAATAGTAGGTCATGGGGAATGCAAGTCCTGGAGCTGCACAAGTGCACATGTACATCCCCCCCACAACACATCCTCTTAACCCTCATCTGTCCAGGTCATACCTATTGGACATATGGGAGACCTGTGACACTACCCTCTGAACCTGAGCCCCTCACACTCTGCTGTGCATGGGGAACAGCTGCCTGAACTTCACATTTACATGCCCCAGTCTGCATGGGCAGCTGATCAGACACCTATGTGTCACACAAGTATCGTCTCCTATGGTCACATCTCCAGTGGCATGCTGAGCCCCTACCAAGAAACTCCACAGCAGTCCTGGCGACTAATCCACAGCACACTGACACAGAGGCAGACACCTGAGGGGCAAATCACTGTGCACAATGTGTCCTCTGATACACGGGAGTGGGAGTACAGAGTGTATTGTATGGCCTGGAGTAGGCATGACTGTCCAGCCCCACATGAATGAGGGATGAGCCCTGGACTGTAGGCAGCTGGCTAAGTATGTGTGACACACGTCATATACATACTCCTGGGGCCCAAACATTGTTCCCACCCGCAGCATGGGTGTGTGCCAGGTACCCCAGCCACATGTGGTGGATCAGCTCAGCAATTGGACCACAGATCAAAGTAACACGCTGAATACATGTCAGAATACAGGCATTGTGTAAGCAATGGACCCACCCATGATGCCCACCACAGAGTCAGGGAAACAGATGCTGTCTCCCACCTTGAGTCAAGCAAACTGCAAGGACACAGTCCTAAGTGACAGAATTCCCTGCATGTAAGGGCCACACCTGGGTATCAGATGAGGAGTGGGCAGTGCACAATAGAGGGACATGGCTCCTGGACAACATGACTGCTGTACTGTGGCAGTTCAACCTGGCCCGAGGAGGGCACATAACATGTTAGACAGAGTACACAGTGCAGTCTTTGACTCACCCCCTCCTTGCTGCTCTCTGGCCTTCAGCTGCCCATCCAGGTCTGGAAAGACCACCGCCAGGATCCTGAGCATGTGGGGGTCAGGGTCCGTGTTCCGCCCCTCCTGCGAGGAGGCGACAGCTTCAGCTGGACCCGTGCAATCCTCCGGGTCCAGCCCCGAAGGTCCTGCCACCTCTTTTGGCAGTTGCGGATCCGGCGCTTGTAGACCCCCACGGACCGGACAGCCCGGACGATGTCCTTCCAGATCTCATGCTTCCGATGGGCAGAAGCCTGTCAGGATGACAAAGTGATAAGGACATTACTACACATGCAACATATCCGTGCATGACACAGTTGCATATACATGTCGCAATCACAGGGGCACATGGTGTACCCAGGCAGTGCACGGCTGCCCATGGACAGTTTTCCAGAAGTCACTACATGGTATCATAGCATGGGGAGTAAAACCCTGTTCAGAAGCACTGTCACTGCACCATACCTGTCCAGTGCAAGTCACTACACACTATGGGGGTGACAACTACTCAGTGAGCCTGCTAGCCAGTGGTGTGCTGACTCTCAGCCTTGCTAGTCAGACAAAATGCACATTCAGAAAGGCAGTGCACAGAACACTCACCTGCTCCCCTGGTGTCCCATACAGCTTGCTGTACTGTGGAAGTAGGCTGTCCAGCAGGGCCTGGTTCTCTTCAAGGCTGAAGGCTGGGGCTCTCTCCACAGTACGTGCCATTGCAGGGTCCAGAGGGGCAGAGACAGCAGCAGTGCAGTGGCAGATGTCGTCCTGGAGCATGTAGTGCAGGCAAGTGGGCTCTCAGGGGAACATGCAGCAATATATATGTGCTGGAGAGGCAGATACTGTCCCTTGTGTCCAAAGTGATAGGTCCAAGTCGTTTGCATCTTCTGAATATGGCCAATCCATGGAATAGCAGCACCAAAACACGCCCACAGCATCCTTCAAATCTTCAACTTCATGACATACATGATTTTGCAACATTGTTGTGGGTGACCAACTGATTTTCCAGCAACCGACTCGTTCGAATATTCGAAAACGCGTCCGTTGCCAGGCAAGCCCATTGTCAATGGGTGCGCACCGATCGGTCCATTGCTGTTCAACGCGCACAGGGGTACAACGCTGTACCCGCACACATTGAAAGCAATGGGCCGGCCGGAGGCACCGATCGGTCCATTGCTGTTCAACGCGCACAGGGGTACAACGCGTACCCGCACACATTGAAAGCAATGGGCCGGCCGGAGGCACCGATCGGTCCATTGCTGTTCAACGCGCACAGGGGTACAACGCGCATCCGCACACATTGAATGCAATGGGCCGGCCGGAGGCACCGATCGGTCCATTGCAGTACAACGCGCACAGGGGTACAACGCGTACCCGCACACATTGAAAGCAATGGGCCGGCCGGAGGCACCGATCGGTCCATTGCTGTTCAACGCGCACAGGGGTACAACGCGTACCCGCACACATTGAATGCAATGGGCCGGCCGGAGGCACCGATCGGTCCATTGCAGTACAACGCATCACTGTACATGTGACTGGCATATGTCAGCATGCCTGTCTCAGATGGACATATGCTAGCCACAGATAGCTCCCAGGGAGTGAGGGGCACACCTACATCACGACAGCCTGTCCAAACCTTATCATAAGGCATGTAAGGCTGCATTTCCTATTGTGTGTATGTTGGTGTACATGTTGTCCTGTGGGTGTCACCTGTGGGCAGCCACCCCCAGGCTGTGCACGTGTTCATGGGGACAGGATCATGGGTGTTACGTGTACGTGACCACTGTGATGTGCAACTGTTCATATCTGTGCATGTGCCATGGTCACATTTCACAGTGGTGTTTGTGTATGTCATGTCACATACCCCGTGAGTCCCATGTGGGACGGTATGTTTGAGCCAGGGTGTCCCAGTGGCACAATAGTGATGGCCCTCCACAGTCTTTGTGCATGTAGTGTTTACAATGTCTCTGATTTCATGTGCACAATGGGAGACAGTCTCCACATCCACGTTGTGTGTGCATGGACTCTGATGTTGTGCGTGTGTGTCACAGACGTCCATGGCTCTCCTGCCATGGCAAGTGTGGCCACTACCTGTGGGGGTCATGTTTGTTTTGTTGTGGTGTACACATGATACTCCAGGTGATGCCAGTGTCCATGTGGCATTACAGGGTCCCTGGGAATGTGCCTGTCGTTGAGCTGTGGTGCCTGGGGCACATCTGTCCTCACATGTCACTGGGGGTGACTGTGACACAGCATCATGATATCCAATGGGCCAAACAGGGACAAATTGATGCCACCTGTAGGACCGTGTTGACAGATGTTGGCCATGTATGTACCATAAATGTCGTTCCGGTACTGCACACTTCATGTAGTTGTGCCTCATGATGATGTATGTTGGGATCTTGAGTGTGTTCAATGCCGCATATGTGGGGTGAGTGACGATCTTGCTTACTTCTCCTCTGCACTGCAGGGCTCCTGCTGTCCATCGGCCATTCCCAGACCTGGCAACGATGGTGGAACGGGACAGCATCCGACGGTACCGCTTCACCAGGCAGCTGATTGAGGATTTTGCAGTGCAGTTGTCCCCACATTTGCAGCCTGGCCGGCCGTATCCTACAGCGCTGACCCCCAAGGTGAAGGTGATGGCAGCCCTACACTTCTTTGCCACCGGTACCTTCCAACATACTGTGGCGTCTGCTGGTGGGATGTCACAGACCATGTTCAGCCGTGTGCTCCGCAATGTTTTGGCGGCAATGTTGCTCTTCCTGAACCGGTACATCTATTTCCCTAGACTGCGACGACTCACTGACGTGAAGAGTGACTTTTATGCCCTGGGGAGGATGCCGCATGTCATTGGCTCCATTGATGGGACACATGTGGCTTTGGTACCACCACAGGCCCAGGAGCAGGCCTACAGGAACCGCAAGCACTACCACTCGGTCAATGCACTGGTGGTGTGTCTTGCAGACATGACCATCACACACGTGTGTGCCCGTTTCCCTGGTTCAGCACACGATGCCTTTGTGATGAGGAGTAGTCGCATCCCCAGGTTGATGGCACAGATGCAGAACCAGCGTGCCTGGCTTGTCGGTGTGTACTGACTTTGTGCCATTGTGTGTGATCTGATCTGTAGTATTCCGCCCACTTTTCCAAGTCAGCTGATGTGCACTTGTCTGTCCGTAGGTGACTCGGGATACCCCAACATGCCGTGGTTGCTGACACCCCTCAGGAACCCTGTGACACCTGCCCAGATGCGCTACAATGAGGCACATGGTCGGACCAGGAGAGTGATTGAGCGGACCTTTGGTCTCCTGAAGAGCCGCTTCCGCTGCCTGGACAAGACCGGAGGGTCCCTCCCATATGCCCCTGCGAAAGTGTGCAAGATTATCATCGTCTGCTGCATGCTCCACAACCTGGCAGTGCGGAAGGAGTTGCCTCTCATCCAGGATGACGATGACCAACATCCGCCACCTGGCCTGGACCACGATGCCAGTGACGATGATGATGATGATGGTGATGGTGGTGATGTCCGCACACAGCTCATCACCAACTTCTTTAGCTGAATGTGAGTATCCTGAGGTGTCATGTGAATGATGTGAGTTGGCATGATGTGTGGGTGGTGCTCTGGTGCTGTTGGAGTGTGTCCATGGGCTACTTGACAGGATGTGTGTTGCGATGTGTGGTGACAGGTGGGCTGTACTCCCCAACAGTGTTGACATGCTAACTTGGTTCTGGGTGGGTATCTTGTAACATGTATTGTGCATGAGTTTTGCTGTTCTGTCCTGTACTGCATTGCTTTTGACTGTGTGTCATTTCTGTCCTTCACAGGGTACTTTCAGATTCGTTTGGTCAACTGTGTCCACCGACGACGTGATTGCACATCCAGGCTGGTAGCTGTTGTGTCCCTACAGGTGATGTGCGCCACACCCATGGACTTCCTTCTGTCTACAGTTGTTGACTGTGTGCCCGCTACCAGGTGGGGTTACCTTGCATCTGTAGTGGTTACGGCATGTTGCTACTGTGTAATAAACCTGTGCTTCACTTAGTGATGTGCGTTGTCTGTGGTCACACATTTGACTGCCATTTGCTTACTGCACCTGTGGGCTACTTGACTACAACTGGGAATGGGTGTGGTGTCTGTGCATTGCACCGTCTTCCCTGGCAACATCAGTGTAGGCAATGAGTCAGATGGCCTAGGTGTGTATGTGTTGTGTAGCCCTGGTGGTGTGTCTCCCTCATATGTGTCACGTTGCCTGTACTCACATGCCTGTGTTGTCCTTGCTGTTGCAGTTCGCATACACTGTGTAATTTTGCAGTTCATCATCCCCATAACAGCACCCACGTTGGAATCACGACAGAGGCAAGTATGGTGTATTAGTGTGTTTATTGTGATAATAGTGCATAGGATGGATTGTGCTGTACATGAATCTTGCAATCCCAAGTTCCTAGATGAATAGAAAGTCCAGGTAGACAGGATCCCCAGTATCGGGGCCACTGTTGTCTGACACATTGTTCCAACTTATACTCCCCATGCAATGTGTGGGAGTAGTGTTGCCATCAACAGGGTGAACAGTCTGTGCACAAAGGCGAAAATCCAGAACAGGTTCAGGCTTCCTGGGAGTTGCGCTTGGCCATCAGCCTCTCACTTTCCCCTCCTCGGACGACCCCTCTTCTTGGGGGGGGCCTCAAGTGCAGGCTGCTGCGGTGCAGGGGACTCTCCGCCAGAGTCCTCCTCCCTCCCTGTGGCAGTTGCAGTTTGTTCGGTACCAGATGTTGTTGGCACACAGGGAGGTGTGGACTGGTTGCTGTTCATCTGGCGGAGGCATTGTAAAATGTCCCTGTGCACCGCCGTCATCTCATGTAGTACATCCCACTTGGACTCCACGCGGGTCATGTGGGAGTCCACACGTGACATGTGGGAGTCCACACGTGACATGTGTGACTCCACTTGGGACATGTG
This sequence comes from Calotriton arnoldi, assembly GCA_963921515.1. Classification (NCBI taxonomy): domain Eukaryota; kingdom Metazoa; phylum Chordata; class Amphibia; order Caudata; family Salamandridae; genus Calotriton; species Calotriton arnoldi. The sequence goes on from CAWUFW010021915.1 coordinate 19,741, forward strand.
GGAGTCCAAGCGGGCATGATGGGCAGCCTGCTGCTGTTTGATGTCTCTGAGGAGCCCCACTACCTGGCTGAGCTCTCCGGTGCTGGACTGGTACGCATCAGCTATGCGTACCAGTTGTGGGTCTTCATGCACACCAGCAACGTCTGCAAGCAAGCAGCGACCTCTGTCTCCCACCCCTCCCACCACCCCTGCTGACATGTGCAGTGTGTGCAGTTGCACGCACAGATAACCCTGGTCCACCTTGGGGGTTGGTGGTGGTGGTGGTGTCCATGGCCCCAGGTTGGTCCAGGGTCACTGCGCTGGTGTTGTTCCTTATTCTGTCCATGTCGGCAGGGATGGTATTCGTGGTGACAGTCGTTGGAGGGGTGGGTGCAGGGGGTGCAGCTGGTGGACCTGCTGGTGCTGCAGCTGGTGGTCCTGCTGGTGCAGCATGTTGACTTGCACCGGATGTGCCAGGTTGTTCATCGTCCGAGGAGGACAGAGGCTGTACGACGCCAGTGAGCTCGGCATCCTCTTGAGCCTGGGACTGGGACTCCTCAGCGTCTGCTGCTGTGTCCCTATCATCACCTGTTTTTGGGAGACACAAACAATGTATGTCATGTTTCTGCAGGCATCAGTGGTTGACACACCTGACAGTTGTGACTGTGCCTCGGGGTGCGGGCCTGTACATTGTATTGTCCTAAGTCGTCACAGTCAGGGGTTGATATTGGTGTGGCACATTGTCCTGCATTATTTGGGCATTTCTATGTATTCTCTGGGGTGTGAACATGGTCTGCATTGATTGTGTTTGGTTGACAGCCAGACCTCCTTCCCACCCACCCACCCACCCAGTCAGTTATCCCACCATGGAACGTGCTTGCATTGCAGGGAGTGTAAGTTGTCTCTCAGGATGTCAGTCAGTGGTGTCCTGCTGTTTGTTGGTGCACAGTTGGCAGCAGGGCCTTGTGCTCCCCACAGCAGTAGCCAGTGTCAGCCATCTTGTGAGTCCTTCTCCACTCCCTGTGATGTGAGCATGGTTCAGGGTGGTGTTGATGGGCCAGTTGTGAGGCTGAGCAATGTCTGTGACTACGACTCCCATCATGCTATTGCCTCCACCCCCTTCCCAGCATGCCCATGCTTCCTTCCTTTTGACTCTGCTTCCCTGTGGGGTGGGCTGGCTGTGCTGACAGGATGGCTGGGAGTGTTGTCCTGGCAGTTGTTTGGCTAAGAGTCCCAAGAGTGTCCCTGTGCTTCACACAACATAAGCCAGGGTGGTGGTGCTTTGTGGGATCTTGTGTTAGGATGGAGGGCATTGCATTCTACCAGGTGGGTACTGTGGAGTTTGTGTTGGGGGGTGTGAGGGGAGGTGCTGGTGACTATGGTCAGTGCTGCAAGTCCCCCTTCCCACCCAGCCAGCCAGATATCCCACCATGGAACGTGCTTGCATTGCAGGGAGTGTAAGTTGTCTCTCAGGATGTCAGTCAGTGGTGTCCTGCTGTTTGTTGGTGCACAGTTGGCAGCAGGGCCTTGTGCTCCCCACAGCAGTAGCCAGTGTCAGCCATCTTGTGAGTCCTTCTCCACTCCCTGTGATGTGAGCATGGTTCAGGGTGGTGTTGATGGGCCAGTTGTGAGGCTGAGCAATGTCTGTGACTACGACTCCCATCATGCTATTGCCTCCACCCCCTTCCCAGCATGCCCATGCTTCCTTCCTTTTGACTCTGCTTCCCTGTGGGGTGGGCTGGCTGTGCTGACAGGATGGCTGGGAGTGTTGTCCTGGCAGTTGTTTGGCTAAGAGTCCCAAGAGTGTCCCTGTGCTTCACACAACATAAGCCAGGGTGGTGGTGCTTTGTGGGATCTTGTGTTAGGATGGAGGGCATTGCATTCTACCAGGTGGGTACTGTGGAGTTTGTGTTGGGGGGTGTGAGGGGAGGTGCTGGTGACTATAGTCAGTGCTGCAAGTCCCCCTTCCCACCCAGCCAGCCAGATATCCCACCATGGAACGTGCTTGCATTGCAGGGAGTGTAAGTTGTCTCTCAGGATGTCAGTCAGTGGTGTCCTGCTGTTTGTTGGTGCACAGTTGCCAGCAGGGCCTTGTGCTCCCCACAGCAGTAGCCAGTGTCAGCCATCTTGTGAGTCCTTCTCCACTCCCTGTGATGTGAGCATGGTTCAGGGTGGTGTTGATGGGCCAGTTGTGAGGCTGAGCAATGTCTGTGACTACGACTCCCATCATGCTATTGCCTCCACCCCCTTCCCAGCATGCCCATGCTTCCTTCCTTTTGACTCTGCTTCCCTGTGGGGTGGGGTGGCTGTGCTGACAGGATGGCTGGGAGTGTTGTCCTGGCAGTTGTTTGGCTAAGAGTCCCAAGAGTGTCCCTGTGCTTCACACAACATAAGCCAGGGTGGTGGTGCTTTGTGGGATCTTGTGTTAGGATGGAGGGCATTGCATTCTACCAGGTGGGTACTGTGGAGTTTGTGTTGGGGGGGTGTGAGGGGAGGTGCTGGTGACTATGGTCAGTGCTGCAAGTCCCCCTTCCCACCCAGCCAGCCAGATATCCCACCATGGAACGTGCTTGCATTGCAGGGAGTGTAAGTTGTCTCTCAGGATGTCAGTCAGTGGTGTCCTGCTGTTTGTTGGTGCACAGTTGCCAGCAGGGCCTTGTGCTCCCCACAGCAGTAGCCAGTGTCAGCCATCTTGTGAGTCCTTCTCCACTCCCTGTGATGTGAGCATGGTTCAGGGTGGTGTTGATGGGCCAGTTGTGAGGCTGAGCAATGTCTGTGACTACGACTCCCATCATGCTATTGCCTCCACCCCCTTCCCAGCATGCCCATGCTTCCTTCCTTTTGACTCTGCTTCCCTGTGGGGTGGGCTGGCTGTGCTGACAGGATGGCTGGGAGTGTTGTCCTGGCAGTTGTTTGGCTAAGAGTCCCAAGAGTGTCCCTGTGCTTCACACAACATAAGCCAGGGTGGTGGTGCTTTGTGGGATCTTGTGTTAGGATGGAGGGCATTGCATTCTACCAGGTGGGTACTGTGGAGTTTGTGTTGGGGGGGTGTGAGGGGAGGTGCTGGTGACTATAGTCAGTGCTGCAAGTCCCCCTTCCCACCCAGCCAGCCAGATATCCCACCATGGAACGTGCTTGCATTGCAGGGAGTGTAAGTTGTCTCTCAGGATGTCAGTCAGTGGTGTCCTGCTGTTTGTTGGTGCACAGTTGCCAGCAGGGCCTTGTGCTCCCCACAGCAGTAGCCAGTGTCAGCCATCTTGTGAGTCCTTCTCCACTCCCTGTGATGTGCGCATGGTTCATGGTGGTGTTGATGGGACAGTTGTGGGGGGCAATATGTGTGACTGCGACTCCCATGATGCTATTGGCTACACTGACTTGGCCAGCATACACAGAATTCCTTCCTTTGAGTGGTCTTCACTGTGTGTTGGTGTTGTTGTGGTGGCTACATGTGTGGATGTGTGTGTTAGTTCTATTTGTGCCACTGCCTAGCTGTAGTTGTGGTTGTGTTTGTACATGTGTTGGCACAGTTGGATGTGACTTTTTTGATGGCATGTGTTGGGTTTATCTGACTGACATACACATTTTGGGATGATTCTGTTCTAGTTGCTGTGTAATTGCTATGAGTGCATGGTTTGACTCTCCCCTTGACAGTGATGTGTGTGTGTTTTGTGGCAGTATATTGTGTACATTTGTTGTGTACTCACCAGGCTCTGGGATGTCCTCTAGTCCATATATGCTCACTGGCGGTAGGATGGCCCGCACCTTCTCCTCCCAGGGCCTGAGGTATATTGGCTTGGCAGGAGGGCCACTGCCGGTGTGTTGGCTGTTGATGTAATCTTGCTTCAGCAGTTTCCGTACCCTCCTGCGCACGTCATACCACCTGTTCTGGATGTCGCTCTTTGTGCGCCGACATGGTGATTGGGCGTTCACCCTGTTGATGATCCTCTCCCACATCTTGGTTTTCTGCGACATGGGGGTCTGTTGGACCAATGTGCCAAACAGCTGTGGCTCTACCCTGAGGATCTCGTCTACCAGGACTTCCAATTCACAATCTAGGAACTTGTGATTCTTCTTGGGGGCATGGTGATGGGTGGTGATGGTGGGTGATGTGTGTGTTGGTGTGCAGGTGAGGGTGTGTGGGTGTGTGTTGTGCTGGGTGTATGTGAGGTAGGTATTTGTTGGTGTGCTGCTGGTGTGTGGCTTGTGTGAGGGATGAGCTGTGGGTGTGTGGTTGCTTTCTCTTGGGTGCTGGCAGTGGAATGGCATTTGCAAAGGCTCATGGTAGTGATTTGTGTCCTTTATATAGGTGGAGTTGTGGGTGTGTCTTTGTTCTCTGTCCCCACCCCCCAGTATTTATTGGCTTGGTAATTGCTTGTTTGGCCTTTTTTTGGTTGATTTTTCCTTTGTGCTGTTTGTGTATGTTGGAAACGTTCTTGTGACCGAGTCGGACCCTGCATTGGTCTCGTACGGTGTTTTCCGTTTCGTTCACGCTGTGTTTGTGCAGTTTTGTATGCTGCGTACGCGTCGGTCGCGGTGTATTGTGTTGCTTCGGCTCGGTTTTGTATGCGTGTCGGTCGTGACGGCTTGTCCTCCGTCCGACTCGGTCGTGTTTTTCGCGCCTTGCATCGTACTTTGCGGGTTGGAGTTGGCGGGTACGATTCGGTCGGATTTGTTCCGGGTGCGTGTCGGTCGGTTGGATTCGCGTGTTTTTCCGGCCGGATTGCTATTTTCCGAGCGGCTCGGTCGGTCGGCTTGGTTTCCTAACGTGTCGGTCGGATTTATCGCGGCTTGCATCGTACTTGGCGTGTCGGGCGCCACTGGTACGTGTCGGTCGGTATTTTTTCCGGATCCGAGTCGGTCGGTGCTTTTTCCGGCCCGAATCGGAATCGGCCCCTAAATGTTGAACAGAACGAAATATATCAGCAAGTGAGACAACAGATTGACCATGGATTTCTTCATGAAACGAAAGACTGCACATGCACATCATTTCAACCTATCCGAATGTATGTCAGTGGTCAAGCTGGAACTGGGAAAAGTTTCTTAATTAAAGTATTGACCAGTTATCTGCAGAAAACAACTAATTCACATTTGGCTTGTGTTGTAACTGCTCCAACAGGGTTGGCAGCACACAGCATTAAAGGAATCACATTACATCGTTTACTAATGCTACCTGTAGAGCATGAAAACAAATTGGAATATCACAAGCTATCTGGTGAAGCTTGTTATGAAGTTTCAAGAGTGCTGAGGAAAATGAAACTTCTAATTATTGATGAGGTGAGCATGGTCTCGAACTTAATGCTTGCTTTTGTGCATTTAAGAATGCAGCAAATTCTTAAAACAGAATACGATGTCTTATTTGGAGGAAAACATGTCATAGTTTTTGGAGATCTTCTGCAACTTACTCCTGTAAAAGGACAACCAGTATTTAAAACACTTGTGCATGAAGACACCAGAAAGTCTTTGGGAAGTGTTGGCAACGTTAATATTTGGTCATATTTTGAATACAAAGAACTTATTACAAATATGCGACAGGCAAATTATGTTGATTATGGATCTATTCTTGAAGATATAAGAATTGGAGTTCTGACAGAACAAGGCAAACAAGCTTTGCTAAGTCGACTACTTATGAATTTGTTTCCAAATGAAAATATAGTTCCAGAAAAAATATATATGAAAATTGCTGAAAGTAAATCTATAATTTGTTTAATGCCAACACTGCGCGAGTGTTCTACATTCAATGAACAACTTTTGAAGCTAGAAAATGAAGAAATAATAAAAATGGAAGCCATTGATAAAATAGAGCATGAAGGAATCACTATTATTTTGACAGAAAAATTGAAAACAAAACTGGATTCTTTAGAAAAATCGATATCTAAAACTGCTGGTTTAGAAAAGAATTTATATCTATGTGTAAACTGTCGAGTAATTTTACGGCGTAATTTGGATGTGGAAAAAGGTTTAGTTAATGGAGCTATGGGGAAAGTTGTGAATTTTGGAAATTTTGAAAAACGAGATGGAATTGAATTTTTAAAAATTAAATTTGATCATATTGAAGAAGTAAAACAAATTGGTCATTGTTCTGTTCGTTTTTTGCTTGTTAAAGATTTGTATGTCCGTAGGAAACAATTTCCACTTTCTCTGGCATATGCAGTGACTATTCATAAATCTCAAGGATTAAGTGTAGACAGTGCTTTAGTGAACATTGGAAGTAGCGTGTTTAAAGAGGGTATGGCATATGTTGCTTTATCCCGAGTCAGAACTTTATCTGGATTGTTTTTGATTGATTTTGATGAGTCAAAGATTACTGCAGATGCAAACTGTGTAAAAGAGTATAATAGGTTAAGAAGAGCGTATGCTCCCAATTTAGGTGAAAAAGGACCCTGTTCAAGATATTGTTTGTTATCAGTTTGAAAATAGTTCAGGTATCAACTGCTATGCTAATGTAGTAGTTAATGTTGTTTTTTTTCTAGAAAGTTTGCTATAGCAAATTATGGAGAGTCGGGAAAAAAGATTTTGTTCCTTGTTGCATTCTGTTTATGAAAAATTGAGAACTGATAACAGTAAAATGCAAAGCGTTTCTGATATTCGGAAACTTTTGGATATATGTTCTGGTTCTACACAATTTACGGAAAATATCCAACAAGATGCTCAGGAATTTCTAATGTATATGCTTACCGTATTGGAAAATGAAGGCATAGAAATAGAAAATCTTTTGGCCTTTGTTATAAATGGGAACATCAATGTCAAAATTGTTTGTTTACATGTAGCACTAACATAGACACTGAAAGATTTATATATTTGACATTACCAGACTGTAAATCAGTGTCTTTCAACGAACTAGTTAAAGCAGCAAATCAAAACATGGAGTGTAGCCAATGCAAATCAGAAATGTTATCAACATTATTTATACAAAGATATGGACAATATATAATTTTAATAATGCAACGTTGTACAGCTGATGGAAGAATATTGGAAACTTTAATAAAACACTTTGTAGCAAGTCAACTATCAATATCAGGAAGGACTTTTGTAGCAGTAGCAATAATTTTCCATCATGGTCCTTCTACAACATCTGGACATTACACTGCCTATTTGAAATGTAATAAAGGTTGGACATATTGTAATGATGCTCAATTGGTTTTTAAACAACGTTTGCCTAGCGAATTACCAAATTCCTACCTAATATTTTTAAAGCCAAAGTTTTAGGAACATAATTTAGCCTCTGAGGAATTTATTAATATGTACTCATACAATTACTATTGGACATTTTCAATATAAAGGATTTGAAGAATACTATTTGGCCTAGAGGAAAAGTATATATTTAAATTATGGACTCTTTCATGCAGATTCTCTTAGGATATATTTTTAAAGAACAACATTTACAGTGTATGTAAAGTTTAGTTAGATATTTTTTTAGAAGTGAGCATGTTATATATGTGTCATTTCTATTATATGGTATGTTATTGAGGATGTACATTTTATGGAATGTTCAGAAATTGTTGAGTATAGTAAAAATATTTTAGACGTAATTTTTTTTTTTTTTAAACAATCTTATTGATTGTTTTTTTTTGCCCGCTGTTATGTGATGAGTAACATTGAAATCACTGTTTGTAGTGAAATTCAATATATTCTGAGAACAGCAAAAAGGCGAAGAAAATTATTTATAAAATGTTAAAATTATGTTTTTGGGAAAAATAATAATATATAGTATAACTGTTTTTTTCTTCTCTTTTACAGATATTAATTCTACAATATTAAATTTTGAGACATTTTTATTACAAAAAACAACTGAAAAAAATGTTTACTGTTTTTTATATTTATTAGTGTGAAGGTAAGATTAACAAAGTATTAGAATGGAAAATGGGCTGTGTTTGCACACTGGTGAAGAAAGGGGGATGGATGGAGTAGATATCTGTGAAAACAAGCTTTGTGGGTGTTATAAGTTACGGGATAAAGTTACCTTAAATCCTTAGTGTCCCTGGAGTCAACTAACCCAAAACATATCTGCAGAAAGTGCCAGACAATTGTATTGCACAGAGGTGTAAAATGGAAAATGGGTTCGGACCACCTCTGTGCAACGCAGCTGTATGGTGTTCAATACAGAGACATGTTCAGCTAGTAGGACCCAGGGATTTTCAAGATTAAAAGAGACTACATTTTTCAACTTTAAACACATCACAGAGAATGTTTGCACATGTGACATAAGGCCCCATCCCTTCCCTTCACCACTCTATAAACATGTCCTATCACTTTGTCAAAACCTAAGTTGAAGGGGCGTTCCATAGGTGTTGCTGTGCGTGTTTGCACAGAACACTCATAAAAGAAGACACATCTCCAGATTTATCAGAAAACATAAATCTGGGCATGTGTGTGAATGCTGCACCATTCTCCAATTGGTGTAGGGAAGGCTCAACAAGGAGAATTGTTTTCATTTCTCCTCATTTTTCTCTTTCAATATATGCTGCATTGCACATTATACATTGAAGAAGAAAAATGCCTTCAGTTATTGTTTTTGTGCAGGAAGGTGTGTTTTCCTGCACAAAAACAAACTCCACATGACACAGATATCCTTGCACCATGGTGTAAGGGTACCAGTGTAACTACATGGCTGCAGTTTAAGCAGCAGTGCAGAGGGAAGCAAAGACTTGCAACATATTTATGGACATATGTTGCATCCCTGTGCTTCGGAAGTACTATAGCACACTGCAGCTAAAGAGGTTACAGTGTCATGCTGCAGCACTTCCTTATAGTTCTGCACTTATACATTCACTATACACTACTAGTGCATTCTTTCAGTCAATTATGCACTACGCATATATTCAAGCAAACTTTCAAACACTATCATACAAATATAGCTCTTTTTTTAACCAGAGAAGTTAGTTCTGAAAAGAACTTTTTTGGGGAGTTTTTTGTTTTATATTTTTTTGTACTTTTTTCAACGATTTAGAAAAAAAAAATGTATTTTTTTTAACAGGAACAAAGCAAACAGGAGGAACAAATCTGTGATTTTAGAAAAAGAAAATAAACAAAAATTCAGCACCGGTGGTTTCTTTGTGCGGTGCAGATGAGGTCAATTGACTGCTCCCCATAGCACAGCAGTTTGTTGCATTTAATGCAACTAATTTTTAATTGCCCAAATTCAGGCCGGATGTCAGGATGGCGAGGTGAAAATGATGCTGCAGATGTGCTGGCCACTGCTGTTGGTGGGTTGTCACGGAGTCTTTTGCACTCCTCCCTTGCCAGGTTGACAGGATGCAGAGTCTTTAGGTGCTTCAACATACTTGCAGTCCCGCAAGAGTACTTTTTTGCAGGATCACCTCGAGACAACACCCTCTTGCAGATTTTACAGGTGACCTTTACTGCATTTACTTTCTTCTGTCCCTCAGGAATTGTGAACAATTTCCACACCCCTGAGGTGTATCTTTCAGGCCGTGGAGGCTCTACCACAAATCCATCATCCGAAGAATGTTCAGAACAGGAAGATGGATGCTGTCCTGAAGCCATTGTCTTCTGATAAAAATCAGTAGCAGGTATACAAATGACCAAAAATAAGTTGCTCCTAGGTGTCAGATGTTCCTCCAAAGAAATGAAATTTGAAATGAAATTTGTACTTGTAAAGCGCACTTATACCCCCAAAGGGGTGTCCTGGCGCTGTACGCATACCACTGTGGAACCCTTCCTGGCTTTTCCCTGTGAAATGTCCACTCCTGGGCACCCCCAGGGTGAAGCCAGGCATCCCAGCGCTGTTGGGGCCGTTGTGGAGATTAAGCAAGCTATTGCCCAGAGTTGCAGAGTGGGACCCATGATTAGAATAGGCACCGAGGCGAGAATTATCAGGTCCGAGGAAATTGAGCCCAAGACCCGCCGATGCGGGAATTGAACCCTGGTCCCGGGCCAGATCTCTGCATCAGGGTCTGCCGCTCTAACCATTGAGCCACACTTCTCCACACTTAGAAGGTCTTAGAAGAATGATTAAAATGGGTGGGGTCTCTCAATAGTTACACTAGGAAATGTTGTTAACCAATCAAATCTTTTTTTTTCAGGTCACATGGGGTCCGCGTACCGTACGCACAGGCAGCACGCACCCAGCGCGACGTCGTGGAATTCAATTTAAAAGAATGTTTATTAAAAGTAAAAGGATATTATTGTTATTATTAGCTTAGATAATGGGTTGCCTTAATATGTATGTTAAATACATATTTATATCATTTTTGACATTTGAAAATTTCGCAGGGGTCGCGCACCCACCGCGTCGAACATGTATATGACGTCACGCGTAAGTGTGCAAGCCACCGTACAGTAATACGTATCTGCTGCGTATGCGTCTGGAGTCGCGTACCGGTCGCATAGCAATCGCGCAGGAAAATGCGTAGCCAACGCATACCGTACGCGGATCCCAGATAATGATCCTAAAATGATCCTAAAATGGCGGCTAGGTTCCGCACAGTGATCGAGAATGGTACGCTTTCGGTGCGCGGTTCCCAAAAAATATTGAAAAAAAAATTTGAAAAAATAAAATAAATATATTAATAAAAAATTATAAAATAAAGATAAAACATTACAGTTACAAAATTTCTAAAACCATTTTTTTTCCAATTACAATAAAAATATATAATGTAATTAAACTTTAAAATATGTAAAAAAATAGTTTAAAGAAATGTAGAAAATTACTATCAAAATAGTAAATATAACATTTACTATATTGAAAAATTGTCATTGAAAAAAACCTTCGAAATTCAGTTAAAACACCATAGGTTTCTGGCACGTTATAGTTAGAAATTAGCATTTAAAAAACTTTGAAATTCACTGAAAAAACCAAAGGTTTCAGACACGTTATAGTTAGGAATTAGCATTTAAAAAACCTTTGAAATTTACTGAAAAAAGCATAGGTTTCAGGCACGTTATAGTTAGAAATTAGCATTTAAAAAACCTTTGAAATTCACTGAAAAAACCATAGGTTTTAGGGACAGTTATAGTTAGTTGGACATTGCACTCGTACAAAACCCGTGAAATTCCCCGTTATAGTTAGTTCAGCTAACTATAACTTGCGCCCCGCAATGCACTGCTGATGACATCACATATTGCATCACTCATGACATGGTGAAAAGTGCAAATGTGCTTATGTATGAAAACTCAAAAATACTAAAAAAAAAAGTAAAAATTAAGTAATCTAAATGGCTAGCAGCATCAAAAAAAATATTTTTTAAATTTTTTTAAAATGCTTTATGCAGAATTGGATATAACGGGCCAGTGCCCTTAACGTTCCAAGACAATCATTGCCCAACAAAGAAAACTCAGTATAATCTTGGACAAAAAATCTTAACCAACCGAAATATTGATGAAAAAAAGGAGATCTTATGGCTATAAGGGCAAGATGGTACCCTATGTAAAAGGGAATAGTCAAAAAAGGGAAATCCAACACATGTGGCACATCTAATGGGACAAGGGGAATAAATAGCCTAAAACTTCTCTAAAAACAATGTTAAAGAAGCAAAATAATACAATGGCAGCAGATATAATGTTGAAAACCAGCAAGTGCAAAAATGTATTTGGATGTGGTTAAAGGAAATTGTGCAGATCCTCCCCCATGTTAAGCCCGTTGGGAATTCTAGTGTCAACTTCGAGGATAAACTTGCTTTCAAGTTGTCTTAACTGGCGCTCTCTATTGCCTCCACGAATGGATTTGGAAACAGCCCCAATCACAAAATAATCCAAATCCTTCAGATTATTGTTGTGGGCTGATTTTAGATGTCTGGCAACGGGATAGTTGGGATCCGAATTGACCGAAGCTCTAAGATGTTGAAGTATGCAATTTTAAACCTGGAGCTTAGTGCTACCGACATACTTCAACCTGCACGTACAATGTAGCACATAAACCGCAAAGTCAGTGCAGCACGTGTAATACCCTTGTATTTTGACAGGGGTGTTGCTGAAAGCGGTCATGTATTCTTTAGTACTGGTCCCAAATTTGCATGCCCGGCAGGAGTTACATTTAAAAAACCCACTTTTAGCCGGAAGCCATGTGCTAGAAACCATGACTTCAGGGCTGTTTCTAACCAAACCATCTCTCATGGCAGGTGACTTTCTAAATGTAAGAGCAGGTGCAGTAGGTGTGAGGTCAGTTTGAATAATAGGCCAGTTTCTCTGCACAATCTTTCTAATCTGTTTGTGTTGTTTAGAATATGTAGTGATCAATCTTACTACTTGCATGTTATTGACACCAGAGTTAATAGCATTGTCAGTAGTCTCAGTCAAAGACTTATCAATGGCAAGGCAACTCTCTCGAGATAAAGCATTGGCTTTTGTACGGGCCTGATTCAGCTCTTGAAACTTGTAGCCACGTGAAAGAAATCTTTGTAATGCTTCATTTTGGCAGACTTCTAGATCTATATCGTTACTACAGATACGGCGTATCCACAGAAATTCCCCATACGGGATGCTGCGGATCAGATGTCTAGGGTGGGAACTGGTCGCATGAAGAACCGAGTTCCCCGCCGTATCTTTACTGTCTAGTTTAGTGTGTAGTACGTTATCTTTGACATAGACTGAGACATCTAAAAATTCAACATTAGGGTGGCTGTGAAATTAAGATTGAGCCTGTTGGTATTGATGATGTCGATAAAATTGAGTGCAGCTGTATAAAAACCTTTCCAGATTAAACACACATCATCAATATAACGCCACCAATGGCAAACATGCTCATCAAACAATTCTTTGTGTTCACCCCTGAGGACATGCTCCTCCCACCAACCGACATGCAAGCATTTGAGATGTCATCAGTGATGTCATCAGTGATGTCACTGACCATGTCATGAGTGATGTAATATGTGACGTCATCAGCAGTGCATTGCGGGGGCGTGAGTTATAGTTAGCTGAACTAACTATAACAGGGGAATTTCTCTGGTTTTGTATGAGTGAAATGTCCAACTAACTATAACTTTCCCTAAAACCTATGGTTTTTTTCAGTGAATTTCGAAGGTTTTTTAAATGCTAATTTCTAACTATAACGTGCCTGAAACCTATGGTTTTTTCAGTGAATATATATATATATAAGAGAGAGAGAGAGAGAGAGAGAGAGAGAGAGAGAGAGAGAGAGCAGAGTTGACGAGTAACTGTAATACGGGACTGTATTGCCAGCCATTGAGGGATTCTGGTTACATTTGTAAGCCATGAGGCCGAAGGCTTAGTAGTATGTATATGTCACCTGAATCCAAGGATGGCAATATAGGAGCATACTACATGTTACTCATTATATATATTTTATATTTAAAGCTTTATTAATTGATTAGGAAGATGTAAAGCATTTGAGAGTCATTAGTGCTCGTTGCTAGCCTTTGCTCGCAGGTGTGTCTGTGTTTTGAGAAATGTGTGTTTTTGTTGGGGATAATTTGCTAGTATTTCAAATGTGTTTATGCAGCCGTGTCTAGTATTAAAAGTCAGATTTTAATTGCAAAGCGCATTGTAATGAAATTAAAAGCTTTTTTTAAATGTTTTCTTTTGTAATATATTGGCACTATTCAGTAGGTTTAACAAGACATATGGAAAAAAATAAAGGGCAAAGCAGGGCAGTCCATTTTTGCTGACTGAGTTCTGGATTCCATTTATTTTCACACTCTGGGGAGGATTGGTTGGTAGGAATCAAGGGTGAGATTGTCAGGTATGCTGGTTAAACTTCCGAAAGCAGCACTTACATTGTGAAAGTTTTTACCAACACTGAAAATAGAATGAAAAAAGTTCACCTACCTTCATTTGAGTAGGAAAGTTAAATATCCTGTAAAAGAATTCAGCACTGCGAATTACAGGAATATCTAGTTTCTATAAAATACGAGCTTTGAAATTGCTGGCAAACATTTAATATGAAGACTTACTAATTTAATATATTTATATATGGAGATGAGTAAGAGAGCATTGTATTGAGCCCCAGAACTTAAATATTGAGCTCGCTAAATACTCTGTATAGACACTATATTTATATAGGGAGCTCTTCTTCTGGTTTGATTTTATAAGTTGTGACTATTCTTAATTTAAAAAGTTCTTTTATACCTGTCCAAGCAGCAGTGTATGCAGTGTCCAGTGATCTGGGAGCACCGTGAATACAAACATATCCCCGGACAGCATGCTTCCTTCAGGTGCCTAAAACAAAGGGAATGTCCATGAATTTGTGTGATTCGGCCTCGAATGAAGGGCGAGGGTGAAGCGGGGAAATAAAAGGGAACTCACTGTAAAAACAAAAAACACAAAACTTCAACCAACGGAAAATGCAAACCACAGCAGGACATTGCCAGGAAAGTGCAACCCAGCGCCAGTGCACAGTCAAGAAACTGCAAATATTTTCCAGTGCAATGACTGGAAAATGTACTCTCACAAAAGAGCAAGGTCAATAGTTTAGAAATTATGGTCGGGATAATATAATTCCAAACATTGTGTGGGCAAGTTAAAATAGTCCCACAACTGTTCACGGTCAGGAAAGTGGAAATGACCCCAAAGCAGTGCGTGTGGAGGAAATCGCTAACTCGGAACGCTGCAAAAGTATGAAATGCAGTGCCTGGGCAGGAAAGCACGGGCACGTAACAGTGCATGGACAGATATATGCAATTGTAGAGCAGTGCAGGGGTCTGTAGAGGTAAAGTTACCGGGCAGTGCTTCGAAGCCGCACTCTGACAGCAGTGGCTGCTGTGCGTTCCTGCAACAGACCATGGCAGGGAAACTGCTACCACGCAACAGCGACTTCATGCGAAAGGCAAACCCCGCGACAATCACAGGCCAAGAAAATACACCCTGGAAGGAGTGCATGAACAGGAAAACGCAAACCCTCCGCACTGTACGGACTGGAAAACGCAAGCCATCCAGAGTGCATTGCCACAGCAGTGCGTGCACGCGCATATGCACATCATGGCGCGGCTCGAGCAGTGCGGGTGTCCGTGGCATCTCGTGGCAAGTTGCACCGTGGGCTGTCTGTGCTGGCTGGACAACCAGTAAATCGGAGAGGCCCAGTGGACTACTTGTGACACCTAGCTGGCTAGTTACCCAGAGGTAGGTGTCAGGTCAGTACCATGCTGCCGATGCAGCGGGGATAGCAGAGATGGCAAACACCGGATGGGTTACACGTTCCTCCAGTATGAATGCGTGAGGTGGTCATCTGTAATCCTTCTTGGAATAATCAGGTTAAAATGATAACAGGAGACACTCTCTCACGCTGCCATTTCATTTGTTCCTAATGGAAATCGGCTATAAAGTTGTTCATATGCTAAGTGAATTTAACCTCTTCTCTCCCCGGGGTCCTGCGGGGAATTATTAGAGGGCAGTCTTTTTTTCTACTAAAGTCGATGAATCTTCGCTCAATCCCACGGGCGCCTTGGGGTTAAATTGTGCAGTGCGCCTTGAAAGGCCCATCTGAAATTAGCACTTTTCCCTTATTACGGTAACCTTATTTGATGGTTAATGCGAACCTGCATTATGTGGAGAGAACATCTGTTTACTTGTGCAGTCACTGGTTTCTTTATTTGGGGGAGGGGGCGGGGGGCGCAGTGCTGAAGAGTCGTCACTGTTGCCCAACAAGCTGAGGCGGTAAGGAAAATTAGGTTTTGACAGCTAATTTTCTCTCTTGGCCTTTTAGGGGGGTCCATGTTAATTTGCTGGTCCCATCTAATTTACCAGCGTGTGCTCTGTGCGAGGTTGTGCCTACTTTCTACACAACGTCAATGGGCATTTGTGGAAAAAATAAAAGCTGCTGACCGCATTTACACAAAGGCACACGCACACAAACTTTGGCTGAGTGTCACAGACACTCAGGCACGCGCGCGCACACAGGCTCACTCACAAATTGAATCGATCGCACGACCAAAAGTTCAAATATGCGCACACACTCATAACCACACAGAAACACAACCACAGACGCAAACCCAAACCCTGGCTCACGGAAAGATTCACAAGCATTCGGGGTCACAAGCACACATTGGGTTTCTCAGACATGCGCACATGGACATCCGTTAACAAGTGCATGCTCAAGCGCACAGAAGCAAACTTTCATAGACACAAGAACTGACGCACGTAAAAGTATACACCAACACACGCTTTCTCACTCATCCGTAGAAACAAACCCACGTGAACACTGAATATATTCTCATACAACACATGAGCAATGGCTCGCAGAAAAAAGTACACATAAACACTGGTTAGTAGAAAGCGAAACACACAACCCCCACCAACACATACACGTGAACGCTGCCTTACATGTTCACGCACTCTAAAAGACAAGCACTAACCGACTGACGCACACAGGCATACGCACACAATACACGAATGAAGAGGCGCAGATAAACAGAGGCTGGCATGGAAATAAACATGCATGCAGTGTGCAGCCGCCCAGGCCGGGGGCCTTCTGTTTACATGAAACAGGCTGGCGCCACACACCAGGCCTTACCTGGTAAAGAACCCCAGTCCCAGGTACCCAGCACCACTCCCATAAGAGGAGCTTACCCCCCTCGCCAGTGGGCATTGCCCGCGGGGGGGAGGAAGGTGCCAGCCTGGCTGCACGGAAAGGGGTGGGCCACGTTTTGGGGTTACATTCGGAGTTGTTGTAGGGACAAAAAATAATAATAATTAGACATGTCTTGTAATGTAGGCCGCCTGCGTCCTTTATTGTTCCAGTCCATTAAAACACACATCAGTCTTTCAGATTATCTTCAAAAAACAAAATGGCCATTTAAACTCAGTGGTGGAAGGGGAATAGGTCCCTCGTTAACTAATTATTTGAGGCATCGTTTCACCAGTCGTTTCTACTACTCCAGTTGCAATAAAGTGTGCGTGTTTGTAATTGTTTCTTCTTAGTGTGACATTCAGAAAAGCAACGGGTTCTTTGCCTCGTTTGATGGGACTAATAAAAATTGTAGTATTTACATCAATTTCCCTATACTCCCAGAAGTCGATGTAGAAAGCAATGAGTCCCGGAGCCTTTCGGCGGGTGTGACGGACAGGTGACGGCCTGGCGGGGGCGAGCACCGATGCCTGCTCCGACTGAGGTCTGCTGGGGGCGCTCCCTAGGCGCACGCTCTGGGGTCCTCCATCGCACAGGTCCCGGTGCATCGCACGCGCCGGCTGCCTTGGAAGAGGCGTGTGGTACAGAAAAGCATCCCTCTGCAGACCAGAACCAGCTCTTTCAGACCTGCCTATCCCCCCGCCCATGTGGGACCACTTCTCTGGCACTTCTCCTGTCCGTGGAGGGGCTCTCCTGCTGCCCTCGTGTTCCTGCAGCACGTTTCTTGTCCCCGCAGCACCTCTCATGCTGCACCCTTGTCACTGCTGCAATGACGTTCCTGCAGCATCTCTCCTGTTCCTTTGGTACATTCCATGTCCCTTGCAGGGCCTCTCCTGCTACTGCTGCATCCATGTAACTTCTCTCATTTATGTGGCACTGTTCTTGCCCCCGCAGTGTCTCTACTATTTCAGTCCTGTTACAGCTCAACTTATGTTCCTGCAGCATCTCTCCTGTTGATCTAGCACTTTTCTTGTCCCTGCAGAGCCCACGTTCCTGCAGGAATGTTCACGCGGCACATTCCCTTAAACAAGTTTCTCATCCACACAGTGCCTTTCCTGCTGCACTCCAGTCACTGGCGCGTTCATGTCCCCACAGCATCTCTCGTGGTCCTGAGCACTTTTCCTGTCCCTGCAGTCACATTTCCGCATCGCCTCTCCTGGTCGTGCAGCATCGCCTCTCCTGGTCCTGCGTCGCCCCCCCCAATGTCCTGCATCACCTCCCCTGGTCCCGCATCTTCTCTCTGGTTCTGATTCACTTCTGTCCCTGTGGCCCCCTTCAGCCATCGCTGTCCTGCAGCATTTTTTCTGTTTCCACAGCACCTTTCCTGCTCCCATACTGCCTCCCGCAGCTCCTCTCCCGCTGCACCGGTCCCCGCTGCTCCCTCCAGACTTAACTTTTCTCTCCAGCTGTCTCCCTCTCGCCTGCTCCTGACTGAGCTCTCCTCTCCCCTTCCTCTGCCTTCCCTTAATCCCGGGTTTTATGGACTCAGGCATTAAGAGAATTCGCCTGCAATTTGGGATTAGACAAAATACTCTTATTACAAAAAGGGGGTTAGTGCTACTCGATACCTCCAGAGCTTCAGCCGGGGGCCGAGCAACTCATAAATCTTGCCCCGGGGAGGTGGTGGTCCCCGGGGCAGTGTGGGGGGATTGGCCCCCCCACACACATTTTTTTTCAGTGCCCCCGGGACCTGGCCCACCCGGGGGCTTAAATTCAATGAAGCGGGCTTCGCTTTTTTTTGTTTTCTCGGCCGGATTCGCGCACCCAGCACGAATTCGGACGATTAAAAAAAATGCTTTTTGGGCCCTGAGCAGGCCTAGGGGCTCAGGGTGTTTCTACCCTGCCCCCTTTACTTGTTTTTCGCGTTTGTTTTTCTGTTTTCTTGTGACTCGGTTCTACTGAGTCACAAGATGGCTGCCAACACTTCCTGGTTTGGAGTGTTGACAGCCAATTAGAATAAAGCTCATGGTCGGGAGGGTCCGCAGATCCTCCATGCCTCTAAATATCGAAACTATTATTTTTTGATTTTCTCAGCAACTACTGAACGGATTTACACCATTTAAAAAAAGGGCGCTTTCTGAACCAAGCACTAAATTTTTGCCAAATTTGGTGTAATTCCGTTCAGCAGTTCGAGCTGTAGCCGTGTCTAAAGTTTCCTATGGAAAATAACATGGAGAAAACACGTTTTGGGATCCCCCTTTTTTCTCGGCCGCCGCTTACCGGATCACCCCAAAACTTTCAGGATAGGAGCTGACGGGAACGCCCCACTAGTTTTAAACATTTTGTGAAGATTCGTCAACCGGCGCCAAAGTTATTTGGAAAAGAAAAAATGCTTTTCCTATGGAAACTAGGTCCTAACTATAACTATCTACTGGAGACCGCCAGTAGGTAATATATATATATATATATATTTTCGGGCGGGGTCACGCCGGGTGTGCAAATCCCGGGGCTTTTAATTCCCCTTGAATCCTGAGGGTCCCTGGGGGCCAACTAGCCCACCAGGTACCTCCAGTAAGCGCCACAGGGCTGCCTTGCAGAGAGGTGGACCGAGGCCACGCCCCTTTTTACACCTCTCTGCAACGCAGCTCTGTGGCGCTTACTGGAGGTACCTGGTGGGCTAGTTGGACCCCAGGCACCATCAGGATTCAAGGGGACTTAATCCCCCAACTTAAAACGTGCCACAGGGATACGCCTTTTTGGAGGGAACAAGGCGGCCGCGAGGTAAACGGCCACGGACCGCCGGAGTGAGGAGATGAGGAGGATAGAAGTTTAGCGTCCATTTACCTAATTTTTCCCCCTCCCTTAATCCCGTAATGTAATAGCGAAGTAGCAACAACCGCAAAACCGAAACATCTTTCTTTGGTTATCGCAGATCTATGCAGGCTTGTCCTGGGGGGCCCCGGAGCCGCTCCGAGCTGGGAATCACCGCCCCAACGTGGAGATGAGCTGCGGAACAGTTGAGGTGTACACGGACGGCCCATGCGCTCTTGCGTAGCGGCAGAGGCAGCACAGGCAGGATGGATCAAAGAGGATTGAAGACACAAGAGTGCGGAAGGGGCAGAGTAATAGCGGTGCCAGATGAGAGTGGGAGAGAGACCCCGCTGCCTTCGAGCGCAATCAGAAGAAACACTCAGGAGGCGAAGAGGATTTTCGAAAACAGCAAGAAGCCCTTATGAAGAAACCCACTACAGCATCTGTAAAATCGGGTATTCGGTCTGAAAAAGCATCCAGGTACACTCTACGTAACCGAGCGGTAGGAAAATCGGGGGTAAGTCCAGATTTTCACTTACTTTTGGCTCCAGAGGCCCCAAAGAGGTTGTCCAAATGAAAACATTAAAGGCAGGTAAGCTAGCAAGACAACTGGCAAAGAGCCCGCGAGGGAGGAGAAAAAGAATCTCACCCTCCCAGGTCAGGGTTACCCCTCTCTTAAAAGCTTCTATAAAGTCATGTCCCACTCTACTACGGTAGGAGTGGGTGGGGAGAAATTAGCAGCCGCCACTCAAAAGGAGACAGAGTGGGGTGAACCCTCACTTGAAGCTACATATGTGACTAACTCCACATGGGGAGATGCAGGTAATACTGAGGCGACCAATGGCTATGGTGAGCCAATTGGAGTGGTGTTCCAGATTCCAATACAGAATAGATTCAGTGCCCTCGAAGCAGGAGAGGAGGTGGAAGGTGAAAGAAGCTCTCACCAGGAAGTTTATCCTGAGACTGCAATAGCGATAGCAACAGAAACAGCGACAGTGACAGAGACAGAGGGATTTAACCTACACCGGGAAACTCCTTTGGCTTCTATCCTATTTGGGTTAAGGGAAGAGCTCAGTAGTAGGTTCAAAACGTCTGAAGCTAACCAGGCAGATATACAAGCCTCTTGCTCCGCCCTGGCACAAAACTAGATGAGGTGGCAGTAAGGACCAACGTACTGGAGGTAGAGGTAGGCCTGCTGAGGAATGATACAACGAAGAACACCGAGGGACTGGGAGCATTGGTTAAAGAGAATATGGGACTCAGGGCAGATCTGGAAAGAGTCGAAAATCACTCTAGAAGAAACAACCTGAGACTCCTAAATATACCGGAGGTGGAGGAAGGTTCTAATATTAAGGCGTTTGTAGTCAAACTTCTATGTGAGACTGTACTGAAAGATAGACCAGAAATTAATCTCGATTACGAGATACAGCGCGTACATCGAGATCCTTTCAGACGGAACATCTAGAGACAGAAGCCAAGGAAAATTCTCATAAATTTTCTCTCATATACAGTAAAATAACTAATCTTAACAACTGCTCTGAGAAATGGCCCATTTTCCGCCCAGAACTCTTCCTTCTCCATTAGGTCTGATGTGTGTCGAGCTACGGACCAGAAACAGTGGGAGTTAGGTAAAAGAATGGATGAATTAAACAAACTTGGCGCCAAAGCCCAACTAAAATTCCCGGTGATGCTCCGTGTCATGTGGGACAACCAGATGCAAAATTTCCGATCAGTCGAAGAGGCAGATGACCTAATTGCTACTATAAAGAAGAGGGGAGCACTTTGGAACATATAGAGTCAGACGTAAGATAGATACTAGATACTAATTTGAGACACTACACTACATTACACTACACTAGTTTTAGTCTTATTCGAATCACCCCCCAAATTATGTAGATGTAAGGTTATTTGTAGGAGTGTGGTGGGTGAAAGGAAGGAAAGGGGGAGAGGTCGGAGATTCACTTTATATTTTCTTCCTTTTTTTTCACTTTGGAGATGATTCCCTCCCTCCGGCGGCCCAAAAAGCTATTATATGCCTGGAAATCAAGGGAGGGTTCCCAGGGGCAGGAGCGGGAGGGCGGCAGAGGGGAGGGCACTGGGTGGGGAGCAGTGGGGAAAGACAACAAAAATATGTCCTTATGTCATTATTAGAATCTCAAGTTTGGACCATAGTCAAAAATTAGGCAGTGAAACATGCTCCAGGTATTAACCTGGAATGTGAATGGCCTCAGATCTAAAGTTAGGCAGAGGCTAACGATGAAATATCTAGATCAAACCAAAGCACAAGTTGTAATGCTCCAGGAAACTGATTTAACCTGCTAGTGGAAGTAGACAATTTTATACAAAAATAAGGTGGATACAGAGCTTTGCTGTTTCGGACCAAGTAGAATATTGTAAAGGATTGGCGATTGTAGGAGAGTAGGATCTGCCTCTTATGGTTATCCCCCACTTTTTGCTGGTGTTACACTGTTTGTTGACTTTAGTCTGGCTGGGGCCCTGCTATTCAGGAACCCAGCCTAACTGCTTCCTCTCTAAATTGATTCCATGTACTTTAGGTACATCTCAGATTGGATTCTAGGGTGCCCTTATAAGTCCCTAGTATATGGTATACTATGTACCAAGGGCATAGGTACCCCAGAGGCCTACCAGGGGCTGAAGCATGTATTGTGCCACCCCTGGAAGGCCCTCCAAAATGACACCACAGGACTGCTACTGCAGCCTGAGTGAGGTGGTGCATGCACCCCTTACAGAGATATAGGTTCACTATATCTCACCTATCACTGCACATAGAAACCTATCAGTCACCACTATGGCAGGCCTTATCAATCCTGAAGGCAGGGTGCTTGGTTTTATGTGAGAGGGTGCTCTGGCATGAGCTGAGCCCCTCTGCAGCTTTTGGAATCCCTACCCGGAGCTGTCTGTGGTGCAGCCTGACCATATACTCTTAAGTGCATTATATCCTCGCGGTAGAATGCTAACTTTGGACTGGCTGCACCAAAACATGTCGTGTTTGGTGTCAAACACCTTGGAATCCTACCCCCCGCCAGTCATGGCAGCGGGGGTAGAATTCCACCCTTCTAGAGGGAGAGACATGTCCCCACTGGTATGCCCAGTAGAAACCTTAAAGAGCCCTGGCATCACAAAATGGATGCTGCAGCCACAGACACGAGTCTGGCCTCCTGCTGCTGACCGAAACTCCGGCAGGGGAGGCCTGGACAATAGGTTTCCTGTCACAGGGAGGTGTTACCACCTCCCAGACAGGCCTTAGTGTATTGAGGCTGGGTGGGTGCACTCCATGAGTGCTTTGAAGTCCTGCACTGGGGGCACATTTGGTGTCCTCGTGCATACCCCAGTTCAAACTGGATGCAGGGGCTACCAGCCCCTGCTCTGGCATGAAACTGGACAAAGGAAATGGGTGTAGCCACCCCTCTTTCCAAACCCTCCCATAGGTGGGTCCCCAGAGTTAGTCCAACCCCCTTCTTTAGTATAAGTAAGGGGACCCTGGCAACAGGACTTTAGTTATCCCTGGATGAAACTCTGAAGCTGAATCCTGGACCTTCGACACTCTACATCAAGATTAGAGGACTGACGAATTTCCCTTGGGGTCAAGGAGTGACTCCACTGCTTGCCAGGCACCAATGAAGCATCTGTCCGGTCTGCATTGCTGAAGCTCCCCCCGGACACTGAAGTCTTTGTATCACCAGAGTGGATTTCCAGACTACCCTGAGGCTGCCCTGAGTCCCCAGCGAAGCTGAGGCCAGTAGCTGTCGTGGGTAATGTGGAACCGTGACCCCTGGACACAAAGCACATTTGTAAGTGTACCACCTTCCTGACCTCTCTCAAAGCCGTGCATCGGGTTCCAAGTAACCCTAGCCTCGAGCACCAACTGCAGGAAAGATCACCAGCCTACACTCCACGAGTGTCCCGTGGGCCAGCTCCAAGTGCGACCGCTCCGGGCTCCTTCACGATCTCTAGTCTGTTGGCTAGTGGGTTCCCACGAAGGCAACTCCAGAGGTGCCCTGACTTACCCTCACTGGGTGAGTCCCTCAGACCTTGCTGGTCTGCACCGCAGCCTTTTCTTTGTTTCCCTGTGACTTGCCGTTGCTAAGGCTTGTTGGGTCCAATCTGGTCACTGACACTGCAGCACTCGACAAACTTTATGGGGCAGTTCGATTCTAGCTCCTGGTTGTCGTCGACACCTCCTGGACCTCGTGGCTGAAGAGACAAGGCACCCATCAACTCACCTGAAGCACCCGACATCTGAGGGCATCCGATTATCGTGCCCCTGGTCACTGGCTAGTGACCCAGACTATGTCCACTCTGCTTTTAGGTCTTCCTCTTCCTCGATCCAGGCTTGGATCGCACCGGACACTCTTTCTCTTCATGGCAGCAGCACTTTCCATGAGATCGCCATTGAAAACGACGACGATTCCCGACACCTTTTGACACGTATGCACCCGGCTTCCCTGGGTGAGGTAACTCGAGTATCTCGGTACTCACGTGGGTGTGGGCCCTAGAAACTCTTAAGTTTTAAGGGGTTAACTGGAAGTCCTCTCCGAAGTGTCCTTTTTCTTTAAAAATTCAACCGCGACTTTCCCCATAGAAGTCAACGGCGGCTCGCTGCTGTGTTCTCACACTGCACGCGTCCCCCGTGGGTCCCCTGTTTCACTACCTCGGGTGGTTCCTTGGGGTCCAAGCACTTCTACAAGCTCTAGGACTTGTGTCTAGCTCAGTCGTGGTTCTTATACCACTATTTTAGTATATGGTTTGGTACGCCCCTAGGGCTCAAACGTGTATTGTGCTAAATACTGCTGATATTTGACTTGTAACTTATGTACTTCAAACTCTAGCCTCATAAAGATACTAGAGGGGTGTGTTTAAGACTAAATACATATATTTTATATATATACCTGGTGTGGTCCTCTTTCATTTGGTCACTCAAGAGATTATAGACTGGTAAAACAAGCTGCTTTACATTCCTTCAAGACTTAGCCTGAAGGCTGCTCTCCATAGCTACCACTAGGATAGCTTTAAATAAAGGTTGTCTTTAACCTATCATCAATAAGGGGTTGTTTGGACTGGTGCAAGGTGCCCACTATAACTAGTGGACAGCATATACCAGGCCAACTTCTCACAGCGATCTTGATTAGGAAGGGCTCGGGAATTGAGTTAATTGCCTCAAATCTGATAGCTCAGGGAGGTGGGTCTTAGTGAATCTTAGATGTGGGGGTTCAGACATAGCGTGCGTAGCTTTTTACGGTCCCAACATGGACTACCCACAGTATATAGTAGATCTGCACTTAATACTGGCTGAAGTAGCTATTCCCATAATTATTGGAGGAGATTTTAATACCTTACTGGACCCGTCTCTTGATAGATCAACTAGCAGGAGAGGGAGGCAGGTCCAGGCATCCAGGACAAGGCAGGCCTTGAAACATATGATCTATGAGATAGGTTTGGTAGACAAATGGAGGCAGTTAAGAGGGCAAAAACGAGGGTATACCTTCAATAGTAAAAAATACAGCCACTTTTCTAGGCTTGACTATCTACTAGTGGATAGATTGTGGGCTGGGAAACTAAAAGAGGTAGATATATTACCGGGTCATATCTCGGATCATGCCCCAGTTAAAGTAGTTTTAAACGGGGTGAGAGTATGCCATAATGTGAGATGGACCCTGAAAAGATCTATCCTATTAAACCTGGATGTGACTGCTCTCCTGAGGAAAAGAACGAAGGAGTTCTTTTTAGATAATACAGAGTCAGCCTCTTTAGATACAATATGGGATGCCTTTAAGGCTTATATGCGAGGGGTACTGCAAAGTCAAGTTATATATATATGAACAAACTTGACAGAGAAGAATTAAAAAATCTAGAGGGGAAAGTGGGGGCACTGGAAGCTTCAGTACTGCATGCAGATTCAACCCAAGATGTTCAGTCTTTAGCGAAACAACTAGAAGAGGCAAGTCTAAACTATAAGATTGGACTGGAGAGAAAGTGTCGTGAGAAATGGGCGGCTGCGTGGATGAAGCAATTTGAGTATGGAGAAAAGGCAGGAGCTTTGCTGGCCTGGAAGTCCAAGGCGGATAGGTCCCGTAATTATATCCAAGCATTAATTATCAACGCTTAGGTTGATATTTCAAATAAGGATGACGAGATGTAGGCTTGTTTAATCTCCCTCTTCTCCGAATTATATACTGAGGAAATAAGACTGGAAGATGGGACTTTAAAGCATTGGCTGGCTAAGTTAGAACTCCCGATTCTCACCGGTGAAGGTAGAGAAATAATGAATGCCGCGATTACCGAGGGTGAAATAAGGGAACAACTAAAGTGCCTAAAAGATGGGAAGGCAGCCGGACCGGACTCATTACCGGGCGAGCTGCATAAGGTAATTGTGGATGAAATAGTCCCAGAAATGATATCATTGTTTAACTCCATTTATAAGGAGGAAGGGCAAATGCCTACTTCTTGGAAGGAAGCAATAATAACTTTGATCCTTAAGCCTGCAAAGGAACCAAGGAGCGCGTACTCATATCGGTCCATCTCCCTGCTAAATGTCGATTATAAAATCTATTCTGGCATTTTGGCAGGGAGACTGGCAAAGGTAGCCCCCCAACTAATCCATCCAGACCAGAAGGGATTTGTCCCCCAAAGACAAATCCATGAATTAACTTTGTCCTTGATAGGGACCATTGACCTAGCAATCACAAAATCGTTTCCCCTGGCGGTAATCACCATAGATGCCGCTAAGGCATTCAACCGTGTTAGTTGGACCTTTTTATGGGCAGTCCTGGAGTTGATGGGCTTTGATACAAGTTGTATTAGTGCTATAAAAAGGTTGTATCAAGGCCCCACTGCTAAGATTTTAATGAATGGTGCCTTGACTAAGAGCTTCAAGATCTCCAGGGGCACGAGACAGGGTTGCCCCCTGTCCCTACTTCTTTTTGATATTTATATTGAACCCCTGGCTCATCTCCTGCGGAAAGACAATCAGATAGTACATATCCATTCACTTCCTACCCGCAGTAAAATTGCATTGTTCGCAGACGACCTGATAATCTATACATCCGATCCATCTAGAACAATAGCCAGGATGGAACAGCTAACAAAAGAATGTTGGGATGTGTCGGGATATTTGGTGAACAAGGCTAAGACTGAGGTCATGGTTTGGAATTGTGAAGGCTGGGCGGGTAGAGTGCGGGAGGAAATAAAATATCTAGGGATTATCATAGTAAACAAAATCAATGACATCCCACTCCAGAATCTAATTAGAGTAGACAAGGCGATAGATAGATCCCTATCTAGATGGAAGAATCTTCCATAAACTATATATGGGAGAGTGAATCTGGTAAAGATGTCCATCCTGCCAAAGTTAACGTACATATTTAACTGTATCCCGTTGAGATTCCCTAAAGATATAATAAATAAAATACAAGGAAAAATATCCAGTTTCATT
The DNA here is from genome assembly GCA_963921515.1 of Calotriton arnoldi. Taxonomy (NCBI): domain Eukaryota; kingdom Metazoa; phylum Chordata; class Amphibia; order Caudata; family Salamandridae; genus Calotriton; species Calotriton arnoldi. The sequence continues at coordinate 46,461 of CAWUFW010021915.1, forward strand.
TGGGCTTCCCACGGAATACGACTCTCATGGAAAAAATTAAGGAGGAGGCTCTTGAGAGGTGGCCTTGCTTTGCCGGACCTTAACCTTTATTGTATGGCATTCCAATTTAAAACATTTTGAATGCTAATAGGAGATTCTGACTCTTCCACTTGGGGATCATTGTTACGGGTAATGACTAATGAGTATGGGACAACAGCATTTTTGTATAAATTTGGCGCTCAGAATAAAAAAAAAAAAGTAAGATTAAAAGTCTTTGGTGCATAGTGAGAAAGATGCTAAATATAGGATACTATTCGGAATTTGCACCAATTTGGGATTCCCCGGGACACCGGAATGTTTGAAAGATAGCTTGGCGATTCCACTTAAGCAAGCCGGGTTGTCCAAATGGGGAGATTTGATATATGCGGGCAAATTGGTTCCCTGGGAAGTACTGAGGGCCAAAACTGGAAATAGGCTATCCAAATTTAAATATAGACAGCTAATCTCATGGATTTCATCAATTTCTCACAAGACAGGTATATCTTGGGATTTTGAGACTGCTATCCAGGACGCTAGAGTAAAGAATAAAGAAGTATCTGTATGGTACGAGCAATTTTTAGATGCTGAGGAAATAAAATTGGCAACCCTGTACATCATTTGGCAGGACGTACTGCAGGAAGAAGACTTGCAAACGTTGTGGGCAGAGTCCTTAAAAATACAATATTCATTAGTCACACCGGCAAATCTTAAAAGACATAATCTTTTCACAATTAACAGATTGTAATGGACCCCCCCTAAAAAATTGCTAAGTTTGTAACGCAGCCGGTCCCTAGATGCAATAGATGCAAGCAACTGAAATCTGATGATGTACACATTTTCTTCACTTGCCCAGAAATAAAGGAATACTGGAGGGTGGTCGAATCCACCATTAGTGACATCTTGAGGAAACCCATAACCCTGACAGCAACTCTGGTACTGCTTGGGGTAAATCACGACCTGCCAATTAGGTTCGACAGCAAACAAAGAGGCTTGATATTCTACCTGCTTTTATTGGCCAGACGAGAGATATGTAAGAATTGGACGGACCCGGAGCCTCCGAATCCCATGGGATGGCTAGAATCGATCAAGTGGACAAGTAGAATGGCTACGGACAGTAATCCACCTAGGTAAAGGACGTCTGGCAAGCCTTTGTGAATTGGTTAAGTTAGGGCTGTGATACATATATTGAGACTGTTTTTTTTTTTTTTTACAGTCCTCTGATTATATCAGACCGTGGTAACTTTGGAGCGATACATCCCGCTGGGAAAGTATATATACCCCCAAATAGCTTGGGCAAGAGAATGCAATGGTCCATATATCTCAAGGGCTCCAAAATGGTCCAATATTTGCAGAAAGCCATGGCCGACATGAGGCCAAAAGATAAAGATAAAAAAATAAAATAAAAAAAAGGATTTAAGGGGACTTAATCCCCAAACTTAAAACGAGCCACGTGGCAGGGGGCAGGGCCTGATGTGACAAGTGTGCAAACCCGCTCTGTGGCGCGTTTTAAGTTGGGGGTTAAGTCCCCTTGAATCCTGAGGGTCCCTGGGGGCCAACTAGCCCACCAGGTACCTCCAGTAAGCGCCACAGAGCTGCGTTGCAGAGAGGTGTAAAAAGGGGCGTGTCCTTGGACCACCTCTCTGCAATGCAGCTCTGTGGTGCTTAATGGAGGTACATGGTGGGCTAGTTGGCCCCCAGGGACACTCAGGATTCAAGGGGACTTAACCCCCAACTTAAAACGCGCCACAGAGCGGGTTTGCACACTTCTCACATCAGGCCCTGCCCCCTGCCAGGTGGCTCGTTTTAAGTTCGGGGATTAAGTCCCCTTAAATCCTTTTTTTTATTTTATTTTTTTATCTTTATCTTTTGGCCTCATGTCGGCCATGGCTTTCTGCAAATATTGGACCATTTTGGAGCCCTTGAGATATATGGACCATTGCATTCTCTTGCCCAAGCTATTTGGGGGTACATATAAGGGGAATTAATCCCCATACTTAAAACCCGCCACGGGGCGTGTTTGCACAGTGGTGAAGGGAGAGGGCGGGCCTGATGTGACATGTGTGTACTTATACAATCACTCCGCCAAAACCCAAGCACTTATAAATTCACCATGCACTCTCCTTGCAGCACTCTAATCATCCAGTCACTACCCATGCACTCATGCAATGACCCATGCACTAACTCATGCACTGCTACAATACCCTGAGCACTACCCATGCAGTCCAGCCATCGCCCTGTCACTACCCATGCACTCCTCCAATCACCCAGCGAGCACCATGTACTTATCCAATCACTCCTCCAAAACCCAAGTACTTATAAATTCACCATACACTCTCCTTGCAGTACTCTAATCATCCAGTCAGTACCCATGTACTCATGCAATGACCCAGGCACTAACACATGCACTGCTACAATCCCATGAGCACTACTGATGCAGTCCAGCCATCTCCTTGTTACTACCCATGCACTCCTCCAATCACCCAGCCAGTTCCATGTCCTTATCTAATCATTGCGCCAAAACACAAGCACTTATAAATTCACCGAGCACTCTCCTTGCAGTACTCTAATCATCCAGTCACTACCCATGTACTCATGCATTGACCCAGGCACTAACACATGCACTGCTACAATCCCCTGAGCACTACTGATGCAGTCCAGCCATCTTCTTTTCACTACCCATGCACTCCTCCAATCACCCAGCCAGTTCCATGTCCTTATCTAATCACTGTGCCAAAACACAAGCACTTATAAATTCACCATGCACTCTACTTGCAGTACTCTAATCATCCAGTCACTACCCATGTACTCATGCGATGTCCCTGGCACTAACACATGCACTGCTACAATCCCCTGAGCACTACTGATGCAGTCCAGCCATCTCCTTGTCACTACCCATGCACTCCTCCAATCACCCAGCCAGTTCCATGTCCTTATCTAATCACTGCGCCAAAACACAAGCACTTATAAATTCACCATGCACTCTCTTTGCAGTACTCTAATCATCCAGTCACTACCCATGTACTCATGCAATGAGCCAGGCACTAACACATGCACTGCTACAATCCCCTGAGCACTACTGGTGCAGTCCAGCCATCTCCTTGTCACTACCCATGCACTCCTCCAATCACCCAGCCGGTTCCATGTCCTTATCTATCACTGCGTCAAAACACAAGCACTTATAAATTCACCATGCACTCTCCTTGCAGTACTGTAATCATCCAGTCAGTACCCATGTACTCATGCAATGACCCAGGCACTAACACATGCACTGCTTCAATCTCCTGAGCACTACTGATGCAGTCCAGCCATCTCCTTGTCACTACCCATGCACTCCTACAATCACCCAGCCAATTCCATGTACTTATCCAATCACTCATCCAAAACCCAAGCACTTATAAATTCACCATGCACTCTCCTTGCAGTACTGTAATCATCCAGTCAGTACCCATGTACTCATGCAATGACCCAGGCACTAACACATGCACTGCTACAATCCCATGAGCACTACTGATGCAGTCCAGCCATCTCCTTGTCACTACCCATGCACTCCTCCAATCACCCAGCCAGTTCCATGTCCTTATCTAATCATTGCGCCAAAAAACAAGCACTTATAAATTCACCATGCACTCTCCTTGCAGTACTCTAATCATCCAGTCACTACCCATGTACTCATGCAATGAGCCAGGCACTAACACATGCACTGCTACAATCCCCTGAGCACTACTGATGCAATGCAGCCATCTCCTTGTCACTACCCATGCACTCCTCCAATCACCCAGCCAGTTCCATGTCCTTATCTAATCACTGCGCCAAAACACAAGCACTTATAAATTCACCTTGTACTCTCTTTGCAGTACTGTAATCATCCAGTCAGTACCCATGTACTCATGCAATGACCCAGGCACTAACACATGCACTGTTACAATCCCCTGAGCACTTCTAATGCAGTCCAGCCAACTCCTTGTCACTACCCATGCACTACTCCAATCACCCATCCAATTCCATGTACTTATCCAATCACTCCGCCAAAACCGAGCACTTATAAAGTCGCCATGCACTCTCCTTGCAGTACTCTAATCATCCAGTCAGTACCCATGTACTTATGCAATGACCCATGCACTAACACATGCACTGCTACAATCCCCTGAGCACTACTGATGCAGTCCAGCCATCTCCTTGTCACTACCCATGCACTCCTCCAATCACCCAGCCAGCACCATGTACTTATCCAAACACTCCGCCAAAATCCAAGCACTACTAAATTAACGATGCACTCTCTTTGCAGTACTCTAATCATCCAGTCAGTACCCATGTACTTACGCAATGGCCAAGGCACAAACGCATGCACTGCTACAATCCCCTGAGCACTACTGATGCAGTCCATCCATCTCCTTGTCACTACCCATGCACTCCTCCAATCACCCAGCCAGTTCCATGTCCTTATCTAATGACTGCGCCAAAACACAAGCACTTATAAATTCACCGAGCACTCTCCTTGCAGTACTCTAATCATCCAGTCACTACCCATGTACTCATGCAGTGACCCAGGCACTAACACATGCACTGCTACAATCCTCTGAGCACTACTGATGCAGTCCAGCCATCTCCTTGTCACTACCCATGCACTCCTCCAATCACCCAGCCAGTTCCATGTCCTTATCTAATGACTGCGCCAAAACACAAGCACTTATAAATTCACCATGCACTCTCCTTGCAGTACTGTAATCATCCAGTCACTACCCATGTACTAATGCAATGACCCAGGCACTAACACATGCACTGCTACAATTCCCTGAGCTCTACTGATGCAGTCCAGCCATCTCCTTGTCACTACCCATGCACTCCTCCAATCACCCAGCCAGCACCATGTACTTATCCAATTACTCAGCCAAAACCCAAGCACTTATAAATTCACCATGCACTCTGCTCGCAGTACTCTAATCATCCAGTCAGTACCCATGTACTTATGCAATGGCCCAGGCACTAACACATGCACTGCTACAATCCCCTGAGCACTACTGATGCAGTCCAGCCATCTCCATGTCACTACCCATGCACTCCTCCAATCACCCAGCCAGTTCCATGTACTTATCCAATCACTCCGCCAAAATCCAAGTGTGAGAAGTTGGCCTGGTATATGCTGTCCACTAGTTATAGTGGGCACCTTGCACCAGTCCAAACAACCCCTTATGGGTGATAGGTTAAAGACAACCTTTAATGAAAGCTATCCTAGCTGTAGCTATGGAGAGCAGCCTTCAGGCTAAGTCTTGAAGGAATGTAAAGCAGCTTGTTTTACCAGTCTATAATCTCTTGAGTGACCAAATGAAAGAGCACCACACCAGGTATATATTCAAAATATATGTATTTATTGCTAAACACACCCCTCTAGTCTCTTTATGAGGCTAGAGTTCGAAGTACATAAGTTACAAGTCAAATATCAGCAGTATTTAGCACAATACACGTTTGAGCCCTAGGGGTGTACCAAACAATATACTAAAATAGTGGTATAAGAACCACGACTGAGCTAGACACAAGGCCTAGAGCCTGTAGAAGTGCTTGGACCCCAAGGAACCACCCAAGGTAGTGACACAGGGGACCCACGGGGGACGCGTGCAGTGTGAGAACACAGCAGCGAGCCGCCGTTGACTTCTATTGGAAAAGTCGCGGTTGGACTTTTACAGAAAAAGGACACTTCGGAGAGGACTTCCAGTTAACCCCTTAAAACTTACGAGTTTCTAGGGCCCACACCCACGTGAGTACCGAGATACTCGAGTTACCTTACCCAGGGAAGCAGGGTGCATACGTGTCAAAAAGGTGTTGGGAATCGTCATAGTTTTCAATGGCGATCTCGTGGAAAGTGCTGCTGCCGTGAAGAGAAAGAGTGTCCGGTGCGGGCCCTCAGATGTTGGGTGCTTCAGGTGAGTTGACAGGTGCTTTGACTCTTCAGCCATGAGGTCCAGGAGGTGTCAACGACAATCAGAGGCTGGAATCGAGCTGTCCCACACACTCTGTTGAGTGCTGCAGTGTCGGTGACCAGATTGGAAACAACAAGCCTTGGCAACGGCAAGTCACATGGAAACAAAGAAAAGGCTGTGGTACAGACCAGCAAGGTCTGAGGGACCCACCCAGCCAGGGTAGGTCAGGGCACTTCTGGAGCAACCAGAAAAGCCCAAGCAATTGAAGAGTTGCCTTCGTGGGGACCCACTAGCCAACGGACTATGTATCGCAAAGGAGCAACAAGTGGTCGCACTTGGAGCTGGCCCACGTGACACTCGTGGAGTGTATGCCAGTGATCTTTGCTGCAGTTGGTGCTCATGGATAGGGATTCTTGGAACTCAATGCACAACTTCGAGAGAGGTCAGGAAGCTGGTGCACTTGCAAATATGCTTGGTGTCCAGGGGTCACAGTTCCACGTTACCCACGACAGCTACGGGCCTCAGCTTCGCTGGGGACTCAGGGCAGCCTCGTGTAAGTTTGGAAATTTACCTCTGGTGATGCAAAGACTTCGGCGTCCGGCGGGAGCTTCAGCGATGCAGACTGGACAGATGCGTTGTTGGTGCCTGCCTAGCAGGGGAGTCACTCCTTGACCCCAAGAGAGATTCTTCAGTCCTCTAATCTTGATGTAGAGCATCGAAGGTCCAGGATTCAGTTTCAGAGTTTCATCCAGGGATATCTAAAGTCCTGTTGCCAGGGTTCCCTTACTTACACTAAGAAAGGGGGTTGGACTAGCTCTGGGGACCCACCTATGGGAGGGTTTGGAAAGAGGGGTGGCTACACCCATTTCCTTTGTCCAGTTTCACGCCAGAGCAGGGGCTGGTAGCCCATGCAACCGGTTTGAACTGGGGTATGCATGAGGACACCAAATGTGCCCCCAGTGGAGGACTTCAAAGCACTCAGAGAGTGCACCCACCAAGCCCCGATCCACTAAGGCCTGTCTGGGAGGTGGTAATGTGAGAAGTTGGCCTGGTATATGCTGTCCACTAATTATAGTGGGCACCTTGCACCAGTCCAAACAACCCCTTATTGGAGATAGGTTAAAGACAACCTTTATTGAAAGCTATCCTAGTGGTAGCTATGGAGAGCAGCCTTCAGGCTAAGTCTTGAAGGAATGTAAAGCAGCTTCTTTTACCAGTCTATAATCTCTTGAGTGACCAAATGAAAGAGGACCACACCAGGTATATATTCAAAATATATGTATTTAGTCTTAAACACACCCCTCTAGTCTCTTTATGAGGCTAGAGTTCGAAGTACATAAGTTACAAGTCAGTTATCAACAGCAATAGCACAAATACACGTTTGAGCCCTAGGGGCGTAACAAACCATATACCAATAAAGTGGTATAAGAACCACGACTGAGCTACACACAAGGCCTAGAGCCTGTAGAAATGCTTGGACCACAAGGAACCACCCAAGGTAGTGACACAGGGGACCCACGGGGGACGCGTGCAGTGTGAGAACACAGCCGCGAGCCGCCGTTGACTTCTGTGGGGAATGTCGCGGTTGGAGTTTTAAAGAAAAAGGACACTTAGAGGAGGACTTGGAGCAAACCCCTTTAGAACTAGGTGGTTCTAGAGTCTATACCCACGGGAGCACCGGAGTACTCGAGTTACCTCACCCAGGGAGCCGGGTGCATAGGTGTCTTTCGGGGTCGGGTTTCGTCATCGTTTTCAATGGCGATCTGCTACAAAGTGTTGCTCGCGACCAAGTCAAAAGTGTTCGGGTGGATCCAAAGGTGGATCGAAGATGTGAGGAACCTGAAAGCAGATGGGACAGAGTCTGGGTCACTAACCAGTGACCAGGAAGGCGAGGAGCAGATGCCCACCGATGTTGGGTGCTTCAGGTAGGTTGACAGTTGTCTTGACTCTTCAGCCACAAGGTCCAGGAGGTGTCGATGACAACCAGGAGCTGGATTCGAGCTTCCCCACAATGTCTGTCGATTGCTGTGGTGTCGTCGACCGGATTGGACCCAACAAGCCTTGGCAACGGCAAGTCTTGAAGAAACAAAGAAAGGACAATGTTGCAGACCAGCAAGGTCTGGGGGACTCACCCTGCAAGGGTAAGTCAGGGCACCTCTGGAGCAACCAGGAAAGCCCAAGCAGAAGAAGAGTTGCCTTTGGGATGGCCCACTAGCCAATGGACTAGCGACCGCAAAGGAGCCTCAAGTGGACGCACTTGGAGCTGGCTCACGGGAAACTCGTGGAGTGGAGGCCAGTGATCTTCGGTGCAGTCGGTGCTGGAGGTGGGAGCTACTTGGAGCCCACAGCACAATTTCGTGGAAGACCAGGAAGAGGATGCACTTGTAAATGTGCTCGATTTCCAGGGGTCACGGTTCCACATTACCCACTACAGCTATGGGCCTCAGCTTTGCTAGGATCTCAGGGCAGCCATGGGGAAGTCTGGAAACCCCCCTCTGGTGATGCAAAGACTTCAGCGTCCGGAAGGAGCTTCAGTGATGCAGACCGGACAATTGCTTCTTAGGTGCCTGCCAAGCAGGGGAGTCACTCCTTGACCCTAAGGGAGATTCTTCAGTCCTCTAATCTTGAAGTAGAGCGTCAAAGGTCCAGGATTCGCAGTCAGAGTTTCGTCCAGGGTAATCTGAAGTCCTAAGGACTGGGGTCCCATACTTATACTAAGTTAGGGGGTTGGACATACTCTGGGGACCCACCTATGGGAGGGTCAGGGAAGAGGGGTGGTTACACCCATTCCCTTTGTCCAGTTTCATGCCAGAGCAGGGGCAGGTAGCCCCTGAAACCAGTTTGAACTGGCATATGCACAGGGACACCAAATGTGCCCCAAGTGCAGGACTTCAAAGCACCAGAGGGTGCTCCCGCCGAGCCCCAATACACACTATCCTATCTGGGGAGGTGGTTACACCTCCCTTCGACAGGAAACCTATTGTCCAGGCATCCCCTGCTGGAGTTTCAGTCAGCAGCAGGAGGCCAGACCCGTGTCTGTGGCAGCGGCATCCATTTTGTGATGCCAGGGCTCTGGAAAGAAGTTACCGGGTAGCCCGGTGTGTACATGTCTCTCCCTATAGAAGGGTGGAATGCTACCCCCACCACCAGGATTGGCAGGGGGGTAGTATTCCAAGATGTTTGACACCAAACACGACATGTTTTGGTGCAGCTAGTCCAAAGTTAGCATTGTACCGCGAGGATATAATGCACTTAAGAGTATATGGTCAGGCTGTACCACAAACAGCATCAGAGGAGGGACTCCGAACACTGCAGAGGGGCTCTGCTCATGCAGGGGCACCCTCTCACATAAAAACCAAGCACTCTGCCTTCAGGATTGGTAAGGCCTGCCATAGGAGTGACTTATAGGTTTATATGTGTGTGCAATGGTAGTGATATAGGTAGCCTATATCACTATAAGGGGTGCATGCACCACCTTACCCAGGCTGCAGTAGCAGACCTGTGTTGTCATTTTGGCTGGCCTTCCAGGGGTGGCACAATACATGCTGCAGCCCTTGGTAGGCCTCTGAGGTACCTATGCCCTGGATACATAGTATACCATATACTAGGGAATTATAAGGGCACTCGGGATTCCAATCAGAGATGTGCCTAAGGCACATGGAAACCATTTTAGAGAGGAAGCAGCTAGGCTGGGGTTCTGATTAGCAGGGCCCCAGCCAGACTAAAGTAAAAAAACAGTGAAGCATCAGCAAAAAGTGGGGGTACCCATGTAAAGCAGATCCTGCTCTCCTACAGGTAACTCCTCCCTGTGACAGGAAACCTATTGTCCAGGCCTCCCCTGCCGGAGTTTCGGTCAGCAGCAGGAAACCAGACTTGTGTCTGTGGCTGCAGCATACATTTTGTGATGCCAGGGCTCTTTAAGGTTTCTACAGGGTATACCGGTGGGGGCATGTCTCTACCCTCGCCACCAGGACTGGCGGGGGGGGTAGGATTCCAAGGTGTTTGACACCAAACACAATATGTTTTGGTGCAGCCAGTCCAAAGTTAGCATTCTACCGTGAGGATATAATGCACTTAAGAGTATATGGTCAGGCGGCACCACAGACAGCTCCGGGTAAGGGATTCTGAAAGCTGAAGAGGGGCTCAGCTCATGCCAGAGTACCCTCTCACATAAAACCAAGCACCCTGCCTTCAGGATTGATAAGGCCTGCCATAGGGGTGACTGATAGGTTTCTATGTGCAGTGATAGGTGAGATATAATGAACCTATATCTCTGTAAGGGGTGCATGCACCACCTCACTCAGGCTGCAGTAGCAGTCCTGTTGTGTAATTTTGGAGGGCCTTCCAGGGGTGGCACAATACATGCTTCAGCCCCTGGTAGGCCTCTGGGGTACCTATGCCCTGGGTACATAGTATACCATATACTAGGGACTTATAAGGGCACCCTAGAATCCAATCTGGGATGTACCTAAAGTACATGGAATCAATTTAGAGAGGAAGAAGCTAGGCTGGGGTCCTGAATAGCAGGGTCCCAGCCAGACTAAAGTCTAAAAACTGTGTAACACCAGCAAAAAGTGGGGGTAACCATAAGAGGCAGATCCTACTTTCCTACACAACCCCCCCCCTCAAACTCAGGAACATTAAACTAACCTTGACCAGTTGAGTCTTCATGTTCTAAGTGGAAATATCTGGAGAGTCCATCTGCATTGGCATGGTCACTCCCAGGTCTATGTTCCACTGTATAGTCCATCCCCTGTAGGGAAATGGACCACCTCAAAAGTTTGGGGTTTTCACCCTTCATCTGTTTTAGCCATAAGAGGGGCTTATGGTCTGTCTGAACAATGAAGTGAGTGCCAAACAAATATGGCCTCAGCTTCTTCAGAGCCCAAACCACAGCAAAGGCCTCCCTCTCAATGGCTGACCAACGTTTCTCTCTGGGGGTCAGCCTTCTGCTCATAAAAGCTACTGGCTGATCCTGACCTTCATCATTCAACTGTGATAGTACAGCCCCTACCCCCAACTCAGATGCATCTGTTTGCACAATGAACTTCTTGGAGTAATCAGGACTCTGCAGAATGGTAGCAGTGCACATGGCCTGCTTTAGGTCATCAAATGCCTTTTGACAGCTAACTGTCCACTGAACCTTTTTGGGCATTTTCTTAGAGGTTAAGTCATTCAGGGGTGTCACTATTGATCCATACCCCTAGACAAATCTTCTGTAGTACCCAGTCAGGCCTAAGAAGGCTCTCACCTGAGTCTGGGTAGTTGGAGCAACCCAGTCCATGATGGTCTGGATCTTGCTCTGCAATGGTTGAACCTGGCCTCCACCCACAAGGTGGCCCAGGTACACAACCTGGCTCTGCCCTATCTGGCACTTGGTGGCCTTGATAGTTAAGCCTGCCTTCTGCAGGGCCTCCAAAACATTTCTGAGGTTGACCAGGTGATCCTCCCAGGTGGAGCTAAAGACAGCAATATCATCTAGATATGCTGCACTATAGGCTTCCAGACCTGTAAGGACTGTGTTCAACAACCTCTGAAAAGTGGCAGGTGCATTTTTCAAACCAAAGGGCATCACTACAAATTGGTAAAGCCTACCAGGGGTAGAAAATGCAGTTTTTGGCTTTGCATCATCAGCTAGTCTGATCTGCCAGTAGCCAGCTGTTAGGTCAAATGTGCTTAGATACTTGGCTGAGGCCAAAGTGTCTATTAGCTCATCTGCCCTGGGGATTGGATGGGCATCAGTCCTAGTGACTGCATTGAGGCCTCTGTAGTCCACACAACACCTCATGTCTCTCTTACCATCTTTTGTGTGAGGTTTTGGCACCAGGACCACTGGACTAGCCCAAGGGCTATTTGAAGGCTCAATGACACCCAGTTCCAACATTTTCTGGACTTCTGTCCTGATACAGTCCCTGACCTGGTCAGGTTGCCTGTAAATCTTACTTTTAACAGGCAGACTGTCCCCAGTGTCCACTTCATGAGTGCACCAGGTGGTCTGACTTGGAGTCAGAGAGACCATGTGTCTGAACTGATTGAGCACCTGTCTACAATCAGTTTGCTGCTGGGCAGTGAGGCTGCCTGCCAAGGCTACACCGTTCACTGACCCATCCTCAGGGTTCTGGGAGAGCAGGTCAGGGAGGGGGTCACTCTCCTCCTCGTGTCCCTCATCAGTTGCAATGAGCAAGCCCATGTCAGCCCTGTCCACATATGGCTTCAGCCTGTTGACATGGAGCACCCTATGGGGGCTCCTGGGAGTTCCCAGGTCTAGCAGATAGGTAACCTCTCCCTTCTGTTCAACAATTGTATGGGACCACTCCACTTGTCTTGGAGGGCTGCTGGGGCCACTGGCTCCAACAGCCACACTTTCTGTCCTGGCTGGTAAACAGTCAGTGCAGCTTTTTGGGCATGCCAGGCTTTCTGTAATTCCTGGCTAGCCTCAAGGTTTTTGGTTGCCTTTTTCATATACTCAGCCATCCTGGAGCGGAGACCAAGTACATAGGCCACTATGTCCTGTTTAGGGGGTTTGAGAGGTAACTCCCAACCTTCCTTCACCAGACACAATGGACCCCTAACAGGATGGCCAAACAAAAGTTCAAAAGGGATGTAGCCAAACCCCTTTTGAGGCACCTCCCTGTATGCAAATAAAAGGCAGGGCAAGAGTATGTCCCATCTTCGCCTAAGCTTTTCTGGGAGCCCTTTAATCATGCCCTTCAAGGTTTTGTTGAATCTCTCAACTAAACCATTGCATTGTCGGTGATAGGGTGTGGTGAACTTATAAGTCACTCCACACTCCTTCCACATTGCAGTTAAGTAACTGGACATAAAGTTTGCATCTCTGTCAGATACTACCTCCTTAGGGAAGCCAACTCTTGAGAAAATTCCCAGGAGGGCCCTTGCCACCACAGGGGCTGTGGTGGTCCTAAGGGGAATTGCTTCTGGGTACCTGGTGGCATGGTCCACCACCACCAGGATAAACCTGTGCCCAGATGCTGTTTGGGGATCCATGGGACCAACTATGTCAATCCCCACCCTCTCAAAGGGAACCCCCACCACAGGTAGTGGTATCAGGGTGGCCTTTGTGGTGCCACCTGCCTTCCAACTGGCTTGACAGGTTACACAGGAGCGACAAAACTCCTGGGTGTCTTCAGACATGTGGGGCCAGTGAAAGTGAGAGACAATTCTGTCCCAAGTCTTGTTCTGACCCAAGTGACCTGCTAAGGGAATATTATGGGCTAGTGACAATAGGAAGCCCCTGAACTTCAGAGGTATAACCAACCTCCTGGCTGCTCCAGGCTTGGGGTCTCTACTCTCTGAGTACAGGAGTCCATCATCCCAATATATCTTATGGGTACCACTAGCATTCCCAGCAGCCTCAGCAGCAGCTTGCTGTCTGAGGGGTTCAAGAGAGGGGCAGTTCAGCTGCTCCTGGCTCAGATCTGCCCTGGAAGGGCCCCCTGTCCACAAGAACTTAACCTGGTCAGGTTCAAGCTCCTCTGGGACAGTTCCTTCTTCAGGCCTCAGATCAGCTTCCTCAAAAGACTGATCTTCCTCCTGAGCCAAGGTGGAAGGCTCTGCCTTAACCCTACTGCTCCTCCTCTTGGGAGGCACCTGGTCCATTATTCCAGAATCCAGGGCCTGTTCAGCTTTTGACATTTTTGCCTGTGACCTAGTCACAGCAAAGACATGTGCAGGGATGCCTAGCATTTCTGCATGTTTTCTGAGGTCCACCTCTGCCCAAGCTGAGGTTTCAAGATCATTGCCAAGCAAGCATACAACTGGTAGGTCTGCACTCACCACAACCTTCTTAAGGCCAGTTACCCCTCCCCAGGAGAAGTTAACAACTGCCAGAAAATGGTCTGTTCTGACATTGCTAGCATTGGTCACTTGGTACATCTCACCAAGTATAATCTGCCCAGGATCCACAAGATCTTGTGTCACCATGGTGACACTTGCTCCTGTGTCACTGAATGCCAAAGCCTCTCTTCCATTAATTAAAGGCTGCTGTTTGTATTTGTCCAAGTTATTGGGACTCACAAAGGGGGACATATCCATGCCCCATCACAGACAGCTCCGGGTATCGCTGTGTTCGCCCTAAGTTGGCAGGGTATGCCCAGACATGGGTCCCTTGCTCCCTTTGCCACTGAATTCAAGATAGCCTGGCTGGTGAGGGTTTTGAACCTGAAACCGGTCCCAGGATGCTTGTTTCCGGTCCAGGGAAGACATGGCTTGGCAGTTCGGGCTGGACTGTTCCCATGAGGCACAGGGTCAGACTGATTTGCATATGGCCATGTCTGAACTGGGGTGGTGGAGTGAGCTAAAGAATGATGATGGATTATACCCAGATCAGTTGACTGGGGGTGAGTGTTTGATTTGCTCTAACGCTCCGTCCATCATCCCCTTTGGTATCGCTTTGTTCGCCCTAAGTTGGCAGGGTATGCCCAGACGTGGGTCCCTTGCTCACTTTGCCACTGAATTCAAGATAGCCTGGCTGATGAGGGTTTTGAACCCGAAACCGGTCCCAGGATGCTTGTTTCCGGTCCAGGGAAGACATGGCTTGGCAGTTCAGGCTGGACTGTTCCCATGAGGCACAGGGTCAGACTGATTTGCATATGGCCATGTCTGAACTGGGGTGGTGGAGTGAGCTAAAGATTGATGATGGATTAAACCCAGATCAGTTGACTGGGGGTGAGTGTTTGATTTGCTCTAACGCTCCGTCCATCATCCCCTTTGGTATCCCATCACTGACGAGGACAGCCTGAGTTGGCACTCTGACTAGGCCAGAGTCCATCTCAGTACCCAGGGTCAACCCTACTAAACCCTTATTCTGAGTAATTCCACCACCACTTGTAGCTGGACTAGGGGGAACAGTTGCCTTAGGGGCAATGGTGGCTGGATTAGAGTCTTTAGACTTGGTGCAATCACTGGTCCAGTGAGTCTTTTGCTTACAGACTTTGCACCATGGTTTCTTTTGGCCTTTTCCTTTATTAAATTGGGATTCTCCACCAGATGCAGATTTTTGGGGACCTTGAGAAGACTTCTGGTCTTTACCCTTCTCCCCACCCTTATCAGAGTTTTTAGAATCTGGCTTCTTCTGGTCACCACCTTGGTTCTGTACTTTGTGCTTTACCCTGGTTCTGACCCATTTGTCTGCCTTCTTACCCAATTCTTGGGGAGAGGTCAGATCAGAGTCAACCAGGTACTGATGTAGCAACTGATTCTGACAGTTATTAAGAATCTGCTCCCTCAAGATTAAATTATACAATCCTTTGAAGTCACACACCTTACTGCCAAGTAACCAGCCTTCCAGACCCTTGGTAGCACAATCTACAAAGTCCACCCAGTCCAGTGTCTGTACCTTTTGGGTATCTCTGAACTTTAACCTGTATTGCTCAGTGGTTAGGCCAAACCCATCTATTAGGGCACTCTTTAGGACTTGGTAATCATCAGCATCCTCTTCTCTTACAGTGAGGAGCTTGTCTCTATCTTTGTCTGCAAAGGAGAGCCACAAGATTGCTGCCCACTGCTCCTGAGGGACCCTCTGTACTTTACAGGCACTCTCCAGTGCAGTAATCCATTTGTGGATGTCATCCCCACACTGGTAGGGAGGGACAATATTGCTCAGGTTTCTATGGTCATAAGACCTTTCCCTACCACTAGGGAAGTTGCTGCCACCATGGGACTATAGTACCAACTTTCTTCTTTGTCTATGAAGCTCTAGGGACTCCCTGTCTATAGCCAACTGCTCTCTTCTGATCCTAAGCTGAGCTTCTTCATACTTGAGCAGTCTCTCTTTCCTTTCATGAGAGGATTCCCTCCTATGAGAGGAAACAGAGGTCCCTACTGAGGTGTCAGAATGGTTAGACTCCTGAGAAGGAGATGTGGACCTTCTAGGCACACTCACAACTCTTCCTAATGGGACAAACGGGAGGTCATTCTGATCCTCCTCCCCATCCTCAGGAGGAGCTGGATTGTCCAGGGCAAGATCATTGTCATCTTCCTGGCCAGTTTCAGAGGTCAGGTCCTGGGTATTTTCACCCCTGGTCCCTTCCTCATCTTCTGCCCCACCCTCTCTGCCTACCCCTGCAGACCCTATGGGTCTTCTGAGATCATCCAGCAGAAGCATCTCCATGAGACGTTGGGTGTTGGCACTTTTGCCTGTCTTCAGCTTCCTAATCTTGCACAACTTTCTCAATTCCAAGAATGGGAGGTTGTCATATTTGGAGGGTTGGAGCCCTAAGGCTCCTGGCAGGGACCTACTGGTTCCTGACCCTGAAGATATTACTAGTGAGGTGTGGTGTATGCACTATCTACTCTAGTGTGGCCTACTAAACTCTCTTGAGTTGTAGAAATGGTGTGCTAATCCCTTGACACACAACACTAAGTTCAGTAGAACTTACTGTATTTCTAAGCTTGAATTTATATGTACCTTAGGTACCTTTAGTGGTTTTCAGTTATTCACACACTTGAGATTATCTGGTAAAACAATAGCAAGCTGGAATCCCACACGCTGCACACCAATGTGAGAAGTGGCCACCTTGCACCAGTCCAAACAACCCCTTATGGATGATAGGTTAAAGACAACCTTTAATGAAAGCTATCCTAGTGGTAGCTATGGAGAGCAGCCTTCAGGCTAAGTCTTGAAGGAATGTAAAGCAGCTTGTTTTACCAGTCTATAATCTCTTGAGTGACCAAATGAAAGAGGACCACACCAGGTATTTATATAAAATATATGTATTTAGTCTTAAACACACCCCTCTAGTCTCTTTATGAGGCTAGAGTTTGAAGTACATATGTTACAAGTCAAATATCAGCAGTATTTACCACAATACGCGTTTGAGCCCTAGGGGCGTACAAAACCATATACTAAAATAGTGGTATAAGAACCACGACTGAGCTAGACACAAGGCCTAGAGCCTGTAGAAGTGCATGGACCCCAAGGAACCACCCAAGGTAGTGACACAGGGGACCCACGGGGGACGCGTGCAGTGTGAGAACACAGCCGCGAGCCGCCGTTGACTTCTATGGGAAAAGTCGCGGTTGGATTTTTACAGAAAAAGGACACTTTCGGAGAGGACTTCCAGTTAACCCCTTAAAACTTAAGAGTTTCTAGGGCCCACACCCATGTGAGTACCGAGATACTCGAGTTACCTCACCCAGGGAAGCAGGGTGCATACGTGTCAAAAAGGTGTTGCGAATCGTCGTCGTTTTCAATGACAATCTCGTGGAAAGTGCTGCTGGCGTGAAGAGAAAGAGTGTCCGGTGCGATCCAAGCCTGGATCAAGGAAGAGGAAGACCTGAAAGCAGAGGGGACAGAGTCTGAGTCACTAGCAAGTGACCAGGGGCACGATAGTCGAATGCCCTCAGATGTTGGGTGCTTCAGGTGAGTTGATGGGTGCCTTGACTCTTCAGCCACGAGGTCCAGGAGGCGTTGACGATGACAAGAAGCTGGAATCGAGCTGTCCCACAAAGTTTGTCGAGTGCTGCGGTGTCTGCGACCAGATTGGACCCAACAAGCCTTGGCAACGGCAAGTCATGTGGAAACAAAGAAAAGGCTGTGGTACAGACCAGCAAGGTCTGAGGGGCTCACCCAGCAAGGATAAATCAGGGAACTTCTGTAGTAACTAGCAAAGCCCAAGAAATTGAAGAGTTGTCTTCGTGGGGACCCACTAGCTAATGGACAAGAGATCGCAAAGGAGCCTCAAGCGGTCGCACTTGGAGCTGGACCATGAGACACTCGTGTAGTGTAGGCCAGTGATCTTGGCTGCAGTTGGTGCTCGGGGCTAGGGCTTCTTGTAACCCAATGCACGAGAGAAGTGAGGAAGGTGGTGCACTTGCAAATGTGCTCAGTGTCCTGGGGTCACGGTTCCACATTATCCACGACAGCTATGGGCCTCAGCTTTACTGGGGACTCAGGGCAGCCTCGGGAAAGTCTGGAAATCCACCTCTAGTGATGCAAAGACTTTGGTGTCCGGCGGGAGCTACAGCGATGCAGACAGGACAGATGCGTTGTTGGAGCCTGCCAAGCAGGGTAGTCACTCCTTGACCCCAAGGGAGATTCTTCAGTCCTCTAATATTTATGTAGAGCGTCGAAGGTCCAGGATTCAATTTCAGAGTTTCGTCCAGGGATATCTAAAGTCCTGTTGCCAGGGTTCCCTTACTTATACTAAGAAAGGGGGTTGGACTAGCTCTGGGGACCCACCTATGGGAGGGTTTGGAAAGAGGGGTGGCTACACCCATTTCCTTTGTCCAGTTTCGCACCAGAGCAGGGGCTGGTAGCCCCTGCAACTGGATTGAACTGGGGTATGCACGAGGACACCAAATTTGCCCCCAGTGCAGGACTTCAAAGCACTCAGAGAGTGCACCCACCCAGCCCCAATCCACTAAGGCCTGTCTGGGAGATGGTAACACCTCCCTGCAACAGGAAACCTATTGTCCAGGCCTCCCCTGCCGGAGTTTCGGTCAGCAGCAGGAGGCCAGACTCGTGTCTGTGGCTGCAGCATCCATTTTGTGATGCCAGGGCTCTTTAAGGTTTCTACCGGGTATACCGGTGGGGAAATGTCTCTCCCTCTAGAAAGGTGGAATTCTACCCCCGCCGCCAGGACTGGCGAGGGGGTAGGATTCCAAGGTGTTTGACACCAAACACAACATGTTTAGGTGCAGCCAGTCCAAAGTTAGCATTCTACCGCGAGGATATAATGCACTTAAGAGTATATGGTCAGGCTGCACCACAGACAGCTCCGGGTAAGGAATTCCGAAAGCTGCAGAGGGGCTCAGCTCATGCCAGAGCACCCTCTCACATAAAACCAAGCACCCTCCCTTCAGGATTGATAAGGCCTGCCATAGGGGTGACTGATAGGTTTCTATGTGCAGTGATAGGTGAGATATAGTGAACCTATATCTCTGTAAGGGGTGCATGCACCACCTCACTGAGGCTGCAGTAGCAGTCCTGTGGTGTCATTTTGGAGGGCCTTCCAGGGGTGGCACAATACATGCTTCAGCCCCTGGTAGGCCTCTGGGGTACCTATGCCCTTGGTACATAGTATACCATATACTAGGGACTTATAAGGGCACCCTAGAATCCAATCTGAGATGTACCTAAAGTACATGGAATCAATTTAGGGAGGAAGCAGCTAGGCTGGGGTCCTGAATAGCAGGGCCCCAGCCAGACTAAAGTCGAAAAACAGTGTAACACCAGCAAAAAGTGGGGGTAACCATAAGAGGCAGATCCTACTCTCCAACACCAAGCACTTACAAATTCACCATGCACTCTCCTTGCAGTACTCTAATCATCCAGTCACTACCCATATACTCATGCAATGACCCAGGCACTAACACATGCACTGCTACAATCCCCTGAGCACTACTGATACAGTCCAGCCATCTCCTTCTCACTACCCATGCACTACTCCAATCACCCAGCAACTTCAATGTCTTTTTCTTATCACTGCGTGTGAGAAGTTGGCCTGGCATATGCTGTCCACTAATTATAGTGGGCACCTTGCACCAGTCCAAATCGACTCTTATGGTAGGTAGGTTAAAGACAACCTTATTGAAAGCTATCCTAGTGGTAGCTGTGGAGAGCAGCCTTCAGGCTAAGTCTTGAAGGAATGTAAAGCAGCTTGTTTTACCAGTCTATAATCTCTTGAGTGACCAAATGAAAGAGCACCACACCAGGTATATATTCAAAATATATGTATTTATTACTAAACACACCCCTCTAGTCTCTTTATGAGGCTAGAGTTCGAAGTACATAGGTTATAAGATCTTAAGTCACAGTAATAGCACAAATACACGTTTGGGCCCTAGGGGCGTACCAAACCATATACCAATAAAGTGGTATGCGAACCACGACTGAACTAGACACTAGGCCTAGAGCCTCTAGAAGTGCTTGGACCACAAGGAACCACCCAAGGTAGTGACACAGGGGACCCACGGGAGACGCGTGCAGTGTAAAGACACAACCGCGATACGCCGTTAACTTCTATGGAGAAAGTCGGGATCGGGAAAATAGAGGAAAGGGACACTTTAAAGAGGACTAGGACAAAACCCTTTGAGATCTAGGACTTTGAAGAGTCTCTACCCACGGGAGCACCGGAGTACTCGTGTTACCTCACCCAGGGAAGCCGGGTGCATAGGTGCCTTTCGGGGTCGGGTTTCGTCGTCGTTTCTTATGGCGATCTGCTGCAAAGTGCTGCTGGCGACCAGGAGAAAAGTGTCCGGGTGGATCCAAGAGTGGATCGGAGTTCTTAAGTACCTGAAAGCAGAGGGGACAGAGTCTGGGTCACTAGCCAGTGACCAGGGTGGCGATGGACGGATGCCCACCGATGTTGAGTGCTTCAAGTTCGTTGACAGTCGTCTTGACTCTTCAGCCACGAGGTCCGGGAGGCGTTGTCGGTGACCAGGAGCAGGATTCTGGCTGTTGCTTGATGTCTGTCGAGTGCAGAGGTGTCGGCGACCAGATTGGACCCAACAGGCCTTGGCAACGGCAAGTCGCAAGGAAGATGTAGATCGTCGATGATGCAGACCAGCAAGGTCTGGGGAACTCACCCAGCAAGGGTAAGTGAGGGCAGGCCTGGAGCAACCAGACTGCCAAGTAAAGAAAAGATTGGCCTTCGGTAAGGGCTACTAGCCAACGGGCTAGCGACCGCGAAGGAGCCTTGTGACGCCGCACGTGGAGCTGGCTTACAGGACACTCATGGAGTGGGGGCCAGTGATCTTCGGTGCAGGTGGTGCTGGAGGCTAGGGCTACTCGGAGCCCAAAGCACGACTTCTTGGGAGACCCAGAAGATGGTGCACATGCAAGTGTGCTCGGTGTCCAGGGGTCACGGTCTCAAGTTACCCACGATAGCCACGGGCCTCAGCTTTGCTGGGGACTCAGGGTAGCCTCGGGGAAGTCTGAGAATCCACCTCTGGTGATGCGATGACTTCGGCGTCCGACGGGAGCTTCAGTGATGCGAACCGGACAGATGCTTCTTTGGTGCCTGCCAAGCAGGGGAGTCACTCCTTGACCCCAAGGGAGATTCTTCAGTCCTCTAATCGTGAGTAGAGCGTCGAAGGTCTAGGATTCTGTGTCAGAGTTTCGTCCAGGTATAATCTAATCTTGCTGTGGCAAGGGTTCCCCATTTTAACCAGTAACAGGGAGGGACTAACTCTATGACCCCACCTATGGGAGGGTCAAGGGAGGGGGTGGCTACACCCACTTCCCTTTGTCCAGTTTTGCGCCAGAGCAGGGGCAGGTAGCCCCTGAGCTGGTTTGAACTGGCATATGCACAGAGGAGCCTTTTGCCCCCCAGTGCAGGACTTCAAAGCACTCTAAGAGTGCACCCACCCAGCCCCAATACACATTATCCTGTCTGGGGAGGTGGTCACACCTCCCTGCAACAGGAAACCTATTGTCCAGGCCTCCCCTGCCGGAGTTTCGTCCAGCAGCAGGAGGCCAGACTTGTGTCTGTGGCAGCAGCATCCATTTTGTGATGCCAGGGCTTCAGAAAGAAGTTACCGGGTAAGCCAGAGTTAACATGTCTTTCCCTCTAGAAGGGTGGAATGCTACCCCCGCCGCCAGGATTGGCGGGGGGTAGTATTCCAAGATGTTTGACACCAAACACGACATGTTTAGGTGCAGCCATTCCAAAGTTAGCATTTTACCGCGAGGATATAATGCGCTTAAGAGTATATGGTCAGGCTGCACTACAAACAGCATCAGAGATGGTCTCCGAACACTGCAGAGGGGCCCTGCTCATGCAGGGGCACCCTCTCACATAGGAACCATGCACTCTGCCTTTAGGATTGATAAGGCCTGCCTTAGGAGTGACTTATAGGTTTATATGTGTGTATGTATTTAGTGATATAGGTAACCTATATCACAGTAAGGGGTGCATGCACCACCTTACCCAGGCTGCAGTAGCAGACCTGTGGTGTCAGTTTGGATGGCCTTCCAGGGGTGGCATAATACATGCTGCAGCCCCTGGCAGGCCTCTGAGGTACCTATGCCCTTGGTACATAGTATACCATATACTAGGGACTTATAAGGGCACTCCAGATTCCAATCAGAGATGTGCCTAAGGCACATGGAAACCTTTTTACAGAGAAAGCAGATAGACTGGGGCCCTGAATAGCAGGATCCCAGTCCAACTAAGTCATAAACCAGCAAAACACCATAAAAAAAAAGTGGGGGCAACCATATAGTCAGATTCCACCTTCCTACACTGCGCCAAAACACAAGCACTTATAAATTCAACATGCACTCTCCTTGCAGTACTGTAACCATACAGTCACTACCCGTGTACTCATGCAATGACACCGGGGAATAACACATGCACTGCTACAATCCCCTGAGCACTACTGATGCAGTCCAGCCATCTCCTTGTCACTACCCATGCACTCTTCCAATCACCCAGCCAGCACCATGTACTTATCCAATCACTCTGCCAAAACCCAAGCACTTATAAATTCACCATGCACTCTCCTTGTGGTACTCTAATTATCCAGTCAGTACCCATGTACTTATGCAATGGCCCAGACACTAACACATGCACTGCTACAATGCCCTGAGCACTACTGATGTAGTCCAGCCAACTCCTTGTCACTACCTATGCACTCCTCCAATCACCCTGCCAGTTCCATGTCCTTATCTAATCACTGCGCCAAAACACAAGCATTTATAAATTCACCATGCACTCTCCGTGCAGTACTCTAATTATCCAGTCATTACCCATGTACTCATGCAATGACCCAGGCACTAACAAATGCACTGCTACAATCCCCTGAGCACTACTGATGCAGTCCAGCCATCTCCTTCTCACTACCCATACACTCCTCCAATCACCCAGCCAGTTCCATGTCCTTATCTAATCACTGCGCCAAAACACAAGCACTTATAAATTCACCATGCACTCTCCTTGCAGTACTCTAATTATCCAGTCACTACCCATGTACTCATGCAATGACCCAGGCACTAACACATGCACTTCTACAATCCACTGAGCACTACTGATGCAGTCCAGCCATCTCCTTCTCACTACCCACGCAATACTCCAATCACCCAGCCACTTTAAAGTATTTTTCTAATCGCTGCGCCAAAACACAAGCACTTATAAATTCACCATGCACTCTCCTTGCAGTACTGTAACCATACAGTCACTACCCATGTACTCATGCAATGACCCAGGCACTAACACATGCACTGCTACAATCCCCTGAACACTACTGATGCAGTCCAGCCATCTCATTGTCACTACCCATGCACTCCTCCAATCACCCAGCCAGCACCATGTACTTATCCAATAACTCTGCCAAAACTCAAGCACTTATAAATTCACCATGCACTCTCCTTGCAGTACTCTAATTATCCAGTCACTACGCATGTACTCATGCAATGACCCAGGCACTAACACATGCACTTCTACAATCCCCTGAGCACTACTGATGCAGTCCAGCCATCTCCTTGTCACTACCCATGCACTCCTCCAATCACCCAGCCAGTTCCATGTACTTATCAAATCACTCCGCCAAAACCCAAGCACTTATAAATTCACTATGCACTCTCCTTGCAGTACTCTAATCATCCAGTCACAACCCATGTACTTATGCAATGGCCCAGGCACTAACACATGCACTGCTACAATCCCCTGAGCACTACTGATGCAGTCCAGCCATCTCTTTTCACTACCCATGCCCTCCTCCAATCAACCAGCCAGTTCCATGTCCTTATCTAATCACTGCGCCAAAACACAAGCACTTATAAATTCACCATGCACTCTCCTTGCAGTACTCTAATCATCCAGTCACTACCCATGTACCCATGCAATGACCCAGGCACTAACACATGCACTGCTACAATCCCCTGAGCACTACTGATGCAGTCAAGCCATCTCCTTCTCACTACCCATGCACTCCTCCAATCACCCAGCCAGTTACATGTCCTTATCTAATCACGCCCCAAAACACAAGCACTTATAAATTCATCATGCTCTCTCCTTGCAGTACTGTAATCATCCAGTAACTACCCGTGCACTCATGCAATGGCCCAGGCACTAACACATGCACTGCTACAATCTCCTGAGCACTACTGATGCAGTCCAGCCATCTCCTTGTCACTACCCATGCACTCCTCCAATCACCCAGCCAGCACCATGTACTTATCCAATCACTCCGCCAAAACCCAAGCACTTATAAATTCACCATGCACTCTCCTTGCAGTACTCTAATCATCCAGTCAGTACCCATGTACTTATGCAATGGCCCAGGCACTAACACATGCACTGCTACAATCCCCTGAGCACTACTGATGCAGTCCAGCCATCTCCTTGTCACTACCCATGCACTCCTCCAATCACCCAGCCAGTTCCATGTCCTTATCGAATCACTGTGCCAAAAAACAAGCATTTATAAATTCACCATGCACTCTCCTTGCAGTACTGTAATATTCCAGTCACTACCCGTGTACTTATGCAATGGCCCAGGCACTAACACATGCACTGCTACAATCACCTGAGCACTACTGATGCAGTCCAGCCATATCCTTCTCACTACCCATGCACTCCTCCAATCACCCAGCCACTTCATTGTCTTTTTCTAATCACTGCACCAAAACACAAGCACTTATAAATTCACCATGCACTCTCCTTGCAGTACTGTAACCATACAGTCACTACCCGTGTACTCATGCAATGACCCAGGCACTAACACATGCACTGCTACAATCCCCTGAGCACTACTGATGCAGTCCAGCCCTCTCCTTGTCACTACCCATGCCCTCCTCCAATCAACCAGCCAGTTCCATGTCCTTATCTAACCACTGCGCCAAAACACAAGCACTTATAAATTCACCTTCACTCTCCTTGCAGTACTCTAATCATCCAGTCACTACCCATGTACTCATGCAATGACCCAGGCACTAACACATGCACTGCTACAATCCCCTGAGCACTACTGATGCAGTCAAGCCATCTCCTTCTCACAACCCATGCACTCCTCCAATCACCCAGCCAGTTCCATGTCCTTAGCTAATCACTGCACCAAAACACAAGCACTTATAAACTCACCATGCACTCTCCTTGCAGTACTCTAATCATCCATTCACTATGCATGTACTCATGCAATGACCCAGGCACTAACACATGCACTGCTACAATCCCCTGAGCACTACTGATGCAGTCCAGCCATCTCATTCTCACTACCCATGCACTCCTCCAATCACACAGCCAGTTCCATGTCCTTATCTAATCACTGCGCCAAAACACAAGCACTTATAAATTCACCATGCACTCTCCTTGCAGTACTGTAATCATCCAGTAACTACCCGTGTACTCATGCAATGGCCCAGGCACTAACACATGCACTGCTACAATCTCCTGAGCACTACTGATGCAGTCCAGCCATCTCCTTGCCACTACCCATGCACTCCTCCAATCACCCAGCCAGCACCATGTACTTATCCAATCACTCCACCAAAAACCAAGCACTTATAAATTCACCATGCACTCTCTTTGCAGTACTCTAATAATCCAGTCAGTACCCATGTACTTATGCAATGGCCCAAGCACTAACACATGCACTGCTACAATCCCCTGAGCACTACTGATGCAGTCCAGCCATCTCCTTGTCACTACCCATGCACTCCTCCAATCACCCAGCCAGTTCCATGTCCTTATCGAATCACTGCGCCAAAACACAAGCACTTATAAATTCACCATGCACTCTCCTTGCAGTACTGTAATCTTCCAGTCACTACCCTTGTACTTATGCAATGGCCCAGGCACTAACACATGCACTGCTACAATCCCCTGAGCACTACTGATGCAGTCCAGCTATCTCCTTGTCACTACCCATGCACTCCTCCAATCACCCAGCCAGATCCATGTACTTATCAAATCACTCAGCCAAAACCCAAGCACTTATAAATTCACTATGCACTCTCCTTGCAGTACTCTAATCATCCAGTCACTACCCATGTACTTATGCAATGGCCCAGGCACTAACAAAAGCACTGCTACAATCCCCTGAGCACTACTGATGCAGTCCAGCCATCTCTTTGACACTACCCTTGCCCTCCTCCAATCACCAAGCCAGTTCCATGTCCTTATCTAATCACTGCACCAAAACCCAAGCACTTATAAATTCTCCATGCACTCTCCTTGCAGTAATGTAACCATCCAGTCAGTACCCATGTACTTATGCAATGGCCCAGGCACTAACACAAGCACTGCTACAATGCCCTGAGCACTACTGATGCAGTCCAGCCATCTACTTGTCACAACCCATGCACTCCTCCAATCACCCTGCCAGTTCCATGTCCTTATCTAATCACTGCACCAAAACACAAGAACTTATAAATTCACCATGCCCTCTCCTTGCAGTACTCTAATTATCCAGTCACTACCCATGTACTCATGCAATGACCCAGGCACTAACAAATGCACTGCTACAATCCCCTGAGCACTACATGCAGTCCAGCCATCTCCTTGTCACTACCCATGCACTCCTCCAATCACCTTGCCAGTTCCATGTCCTTATCTAATCACTGCGCCAAAACACAAGCACTTATAAATTCACCATGCACTCTCCTTGCAGTACTCTAATTATCCAGGCACTACGCATGTACTCATGCAATGACCCAGGCACTAACAAATGCATGGCTACAATCCCCTGAGCACTACTGATGCAGTTGAGCCATCTCCTTGTCACTACCCATGCACTCCTCCAATCACCCAGCCACTTCCATGTACTTATCAAATCACTCCGCCAAAACCCAAGCACTTATAAATTCTCCATGCACTCTCCTTGCAGTACTCTAATCATCCAGTCAGTACCCATGTACTTATGCAATGGCCCAGGCACTAACACAAGCACTGCTACAATGCCCTGAGCACTACTGATGCAGACCAGCCATCTCCTTGTCACTACCCATGCACTCCTCCAATCACCCTGCCAGTTCCATGTCCTTATCTAATCACTGCGCCAAAACACAAGCACTTATAAATTCACCATTCACTCTCCTTGCAGTACTCTAATCATCCAGTCACTACCCATGTACTTATGCAATGGCCCAGGCACTAAAACATGCACTGCTACAATCCCCTGAGCACTACTGATGCAGTCCAGCCATCTCCTTGTCACTACCCATGCCCTCCTCCAATCAACCAGCCAGGTCCATGTCCTTATCTAATCACTGCGCCAAAACCCAAGCACTTATAAATTCACCATGCACTCTCCTTGCAGTACTCTAATCATCCAGTCACTACCCATGTACTCATGCAATGACCCAGGCACTAACACAGGCACTACTACAATCCCCTGAGCACTACTGATGCAGTCAAGCCATCTCCTTCTCACTACCCGTGCACTACTCCAATCACCCAGCCAGTTCCATGTCCTTATCTAATCACTGCGCCAAAACACAAGCACTTATAAATTCACCATGCACTCTCCATGCAGTACTGTAATCTTCCAGTCACTACCCGTGTACTTATGCAATGGCCCAGGCACGAACACATGCACTGCTACAATCCCCTGAGCACTACTGATGCAGTCCAGCCATCTCCTTGTCACTACCCGTGCACTCCTCCAATCACCCAGCCAGTTCCATGTACTTATCAAATCACTCAGCCAAAACCCAAGCACTTATAAATTCACTATGCACTCTCCTTACAGTACTCTAATCATCCAGTCACTACCCATGTACTCATGCAATGACCCAGGCACTAACAAATGCACTGCTACAATCCCCTCAGTACTACTGATGCAGTCCAGCCATCTCCTTCTCACTACCCATGCACTCCTCCAATCACCCAGCCAGTTCCATGTCTTTTTCTTATCACTGCGCCAAAACACAAGCACTTATAAATTCACCATGCACTCTCCTTGCAGTACTCTAATCATCCAGTCAGTACCCATGTACTTATGCAATGGCCCAGGCACTAACACATGCACTGCTACAATGCCCTGAGCACTACTGATGCAGTCCGGCCATCTCCTTGTCACTACCCATGCACTACTCCAATCACCCAGGCACTTCAATGTATTTTTCTTATCACTGCGCCAAAACACAAGCACTTATACATTCACCATGCACTCTCCTTGCAGTACTGTAACCATACAGTCACTACCCGTGTACTCATGCAATGACCCAGGCACTAACACATGCACTGCTACAATCCCCTGAGCACTACTGATGCAGTCCAGCCATCTCCTTGTCACTACCCATGCACTCTTCCAATCACCCAGCCAGCACCATGTACTTATCCAATCACTCTGCCAAAACCCAAGCACTTATAAACTCACCATGCACTCTCCTTGCAGTACTCTAATCATCCATTCACTATGCATGTACTCATGCAATGACCCAGGCACTAACACGTGCACTGCTACAATCCCCTGAGCACTACTGATGCAGTCCAGCCATCTCCTTCTCACTACCCATGCACTCCTCCAATCACCCAGCCAGTTCCATGTCCTTATCTAATCACTGCGCCAAAACACAAGCACTTATAAATTCACCATGCACTCTCCATGCAGTACTGTAATCTTCCAGTCACTACCCGTGTACTTATACAATGGCCCAGGCACGAACACATGCACTGCTACAATCCCCTGAGCACTACTGATGCAGTCCAGCCATCTCCTTGTCACTACCCGTGCACTCCTCCAATCACCCAGCCAATTCCATGTACTTATCAAATCACTCAGCCAAAACCCAAGCACTTATAAATTCACTATGCACTCTCCTTACAGTACTCTAATCATCCAGTCACTACCCATATACTCATGCAATGACCCAGGCACTAACAAATGCACTGCTACAATCCCCTCAGTACTACTGATGCAGTCCAGCCATCTCCTTCTCACTACCCATGCACTCCTCCAATCACCCAGCCAGTTCCATGTCCTTATCTAATCACTGCGCCAAAACACAAGCACTTATAAATTCACCATGCACTCTCCTTGCAGTACTCTAATCATCCAGTCACTACCCATGTACTCATGCAATGACCCAGGCACTAACACATGCACTGCTACAATCCCCTGAGCACTACTGATGCAGTCCAGCCATCTCCTTCTCACTACCCATGCACTACTCCAATCACCCAGCCACTTCAATGTCTTTTTCTTATCACTGCGCCAAAACACAAGCACTTATAAATTCACCATGCACTCTCCTTGCAGTACTGTAACCATACAGTCACTACCTGTGTACTCATGCATTGACCCAGGCACTAACACATGCACTGCTACAATCCCCTGAGCACTACTGATGCAGTTCAGCCATCTCCTTGTCACTACCCATGCACTCTTCCAATCACCCAGCCAGCACCATGTACTCATCCAATCACTCTGCCAAAACCCAAGCACTTATAAATTCACCATGCACTCTCCTTGCAGTACTCTAATCATCCAGTCAGTACCCATGTACTTATGCAATGGCCCAGGCACTAACACATGTACTGCTACAATGCCCTGAGCACTACTGATGCAGTCCGGCCATCTCCTTGTCACTACCCGTGCACTACTCCAATCACCCAGCCAGTTCCATGTCCTTAGCTAATCACTGCACCAAAACACAAGCACTTATAAACTCACCATGCACTCTCCTTGCAGTACTCTCATCATCCATTCACTACGCATGTACTCATGCAATGACCCAGGCACTAACATGTGCACTGCTACAATCCCCTGAGCACTACTGATGCAGTCCAGCCATCTCCTTCTCGCTACCCATGCACCCCTCCAATCACCCATCCAGTTCCATGTCCTTATCTTATCACTGCGCCAAAACACAAGCACTTATAAATTCACCATGCACTCTCCTTGCAGTACTGTAATCATCCAGTAACTACCCGTGTACTCATGCAATGGCCCAGGCACTAACACATGCACTGCTACAATCTCCTGAGCACTACTGATGCAGTCCAGCCATCTCCTTGTCACTACCCATGCACTCCTCCAATGACCCAGCCAGCACCATTTACTTATCCAATCACTCCGCCAAAACCCAAGCACTTATAAATTCACCATGCACTCTCTTTGCAGTACTCTAATCATCCAGTCAGTACCCATGTACTTATGCAATGGCCCAGGCACTAACACATGCACTGCTACAATCCCCTGAGCACTACTGATGCAGTACAGCCATCTCCTTCTCACTACCCATGCACTACTCCAATCACCCAGGCACTTCAATGTCTTTTTCTTATCACTGCGCCAAAACACAGGCACTTATACATTCACCATGCACTCTCCTTGCAGTACTGTAACCATACAGTCACTACCCGTGTACTCATGCAATGACCCAGGCACTAACACATGCACTGCTACAATCCCCTGAGCACTACTGATGCAGTCCAGCCATCTCCTTGTCACTACCCATGCACTCTTCCAATCACCCAGCCAGCACCATGTACTTATCCAATCACTCTGCCAAAACCCAAGCACTTATAAATTCACCATGCACTCTCCTTGCAGTACTCTAATCATCCAGTCACTACCCGTGTACTCATGCAATGACCCAGGCACTAACACATGCACTGCTACAATCCCCTGAGCACTACTGATGCAATGCAGCCATCTCCTTGTTACTA
Source organism: Calotriton arnoldi (assembly GCA_963921515.1). NCBI lineage: Eukaryota > Metazoa > Chordata > Amphibia > Caudata > Salamandridae > Calotriton > Calotriton arnoldi. The sequence goes on from CAWUFW010021915.1 coordinate 76,969, forward strand.
CCCAGCACTCCTCCAATCACCCTGACAGTTCCATGTCCTTATCTAATCACTGCACCAAAACACAAGCACTTATAAAATCACCATGCACTCTCCTTGCAGAACTCTAATTATCCAGTCACTACGCATGTACTCATGCAATGACACAGGCACTAACAAATGCATGGCTGCAATCCCCTGAGCACTACTGATGCAGTCGAACCATCTCCTTGTCACTACCCATGCACTCCTCCAATCACCCAGCCAGTTCCATGTACTAATCAAATCACTCTGCCAAAACCCAAGCACTTATAAATTCACTATGCACTCTCCTTGCAGTACTCTAATCATCCAGTCACTACCCATGTAGTCATGCAATGACCCAGGCACTAACAAATGCACTGCTACAATCCCCTGAGCACTACTGATGCAGTCCAGCCATCTCCTTCTCACTACCCATGCACTCCTCCAATCACCCAGCCAGTTCCATGTGCTTATCTACTCACTGCGCCAAAACACAAGCACTTATAAATTCACCATGCACTCTCCTTGCAGTACTCTAATCATCCAGTCACTACCCATGTACTCATACAATGACCCAGGCACTAACACATGCACTGCTACAATCCCCTGAGCACTACTGATGCAGTTCAGCCATCTCCTTCTCACAACCCATGCACTCCTCCAATCACCCAGCCACTTCAATGTCTTTTTCTAATCACTGCGCCAAAACACAAGCACCTATAAATTCACCATGCACTCTCATTGCAGTAATGTAACCATACAGTCACTACCCGTGTACTCATGCAATGACCCAGGCACTAACACATGCATTGCTACAATCCCCTGAGCACTACTGATGCAGTCCAGCCATCTCCTTGTCACTACCCATGCACTCCTCCAATCACCCAGCCAGCACCATGTACTTATCCAATCATTCTGCCAAAACCCAAGCACTTATAAATTCACCATGCACTCTCCTTGCAGTACTCTAATCATCCAGTCAGTACCCATGTACTTATGCAATGGCCCAGGCACTAACATATGCACTGCTACAATGCCCTGAGCACTACTGATGCAGTCCAGCCATCTCTTTGTCACTACCCATGCACTCCTCCAATCACCCTGCCAGTTCCATGTCCTTATCTAATCACTGCGCCAAAACACAAGCACTTATAAATTCACCATGCACTCTGCTTGAGGTACTCTAATTATCCAGTCACTACACATGTACTCATGCAATGACCCAGGCACTAACAAATGCATGGCTACAATCCCATGAGCACTACTGATGCAGTCGAGCCATCTCCTTGTCACTACCCATGCACTCCTCCAATCACCCAGCCAGTTCCATGTACTTATCAAATCACTCCGCCAAAACCCAAGCACTTATAAATTCACTATGCACTCTCCTTGCAGTACTCTAATCATCCAGTCACTACCCATGTACTTATGCAATGGCCCAGGCACTAACACATGCACTGCTACAATCCCCTGAGCACTACTGATGCAGTTCAGCCATCTCCTTCTCACTACCCATGCACTCCTCCAATCACCCAGCCACTTCGATGTCTTTTTCTAATCACTGCGCAAAAACACAAGCACTTATAAATTCACCATGCACTCTCCTTGCAGTACTGTAACCATACAGTCACTACCCGTGTACTCATGCAATGACCCAGGCACGAACACATTCACTGCTACAATCCCCTGAGCACTACTGTTGCAGTCCAGCCATCTCCTTGTCACTACCCATGCACTCCTCCAATCACCCAGCCAGTTCCATGTCCTTATCTAATCACTGTCCCAAAACACAAACACTTATAATTTCACCATGCACTCTCCTTGCACTACTCTAATCATCTAGTCACTACACATGTACTCATGCAATAACCCAGGCACCAGCACATTCACTGCTACAATCATCTGAACACTACTGATGCAGTCCAGCCATCTCCCTGTCACTACCCATGCACTCCTCCAATCACCCAGCCAGCACCATGTACTTATCCAATCACTCCGCCAAAACCCACGCACTTATAAATTCACCATGCACTCTCCTTGCAGTACTGTAATCATCCAGTCACTACCCGTGTACTCATGCAATGACCCAGGCACTAGCACATGCACTGCTACAATCCCCTGAGCACTACTGATGCAGTCCAGCCATCTCCTTGTCACTACCCATGCACTCCTCCAATCACCCAGCCAGCACCATGTACTTATCCAATCACTCCGCCAAAACCCAAGCACTTACAAATTCAACATGCACTCTCTTTGCAGTACTCTAATCATCCAGTCAGTACCCATGTACTTATACAATGACCCAGGCATTAACATATGCACTGCTACAATCCCCTGAGCACTACTGATGCAGTCCAGCCATCTCCTTGTCACTACCCATGCCCTCCTCCAATCACCCAGCCAGTTCCATGTCCTTATCTTATCACTGCGCCAAAACACAAGCACTTATAAATTCAACATGCACTCTCCTTGCAGTACTCTAATCATCCAGTCATTACCCATGTACTCATGCAATGACCCAGGCACTAACAAATGCACTGCTACAATCCACTGAGCACTACTGATGCAGTCCAGCCGTCTCCTTCTCACTACCCATGCACTCCTCCAATCACCCAGCCAGCTCCATGTCCTTATCTAATCACTGCGCCAAAACACAAGCACTTATAAATTCAGAATGCACTCTCCTTGCAGTACTGTAAGCATGCAGTCACTACCCATGTACTCATGCAATGACCCAGGCACTAGCACATGCACTGCTACAATCCCCTGAGCACTACTGATGCAGTCGAGCCGTCTCCTTGTCACTACCCATGCACTCCTCCAATCACCCAGCCAGCACCATGTACTTATCCAATCACTCCACCAAAACCCAAGCACTTATAAATTCACCATGAACTCTCCTTGCAGTACTCTAATCATCCAGTCAGTACCCATGTACTTATGCAATGGCCCAGGCACTAACACATGCACTACTACAATCCCCTGAGCACTACTGATGCAGTCCAGCCATCTCCTTGTCACTACCCATGCACTCCTCCAATCACCCAGCCAGTTCCATGTACTTATCCAATCACTCCGCCAAAACCCAAGCACTTATAAATTCACCATGCACGCTCCTTGCAGTACTCTAATCATCCAATCACTACCCATGTACTCATTCAATGACCCAGGCACTAACACATGCACAGCTACAATTCCCTGAGCACTACTGATGCAGTCCAGCCATCTCCTTCTCACTACCATTGCACTCCTCCAATCACCCAGCCAGTTCCATGTACTTATCTAATCACTGCGCCAAAACACAAGCACCTAGAAATTCACCATGCACTCTCCTTGCAGTACTCTAATCATCCAGTCACTACCCATGTACTCATGCAATGACCCAGGCACTAACACATGCACTGCTACAAACCCCTGAGCACTACTGATGCAGTCCAGCCATCTCCTTGTCACTACCCATGCACTCCTCCAATCACCCAGCCAGTTCCATGTCCTTATCTAATCACTGTGCCAAAACCCAAGCACTTATAAATTCACCATGCACTCTCCTTGCAGTACTCTAATCATCCAGTCACTACCCATGTTCTCATGCATTGACCCAGGCACTAGCACAAGCATTGCTACAATACCCTGAGCACTACTGATGCAGTCCAGCCATCTCCTTGTCACTACCCATGCACTCCTCCAATCACCCAGCCAGCACCATGTACTTATCCAATCACTCCGCCAAAAGACAAGCACTTATAAAGTCACCATGCACTGTCCTTGCAGTACTCCTATCATCCAGTCAGTACCCATATACTTATGCAATGGCCCAGGCACTAACACATGCACTGATACAATCCCCTGAGCAATACTGATGCTGTCCAGCCATCTCCTTGTCACTACCCATGCACTCCTCCAATCACCCAGCCAGTTCCATGTACTTATCCAATCACTCCGCCAAAACCCGAGCACTTATAAATTCACCATGCACTCTCCTTGCAGTACTCTAATCATCCAGTCACTACCCATGTACTCATGCAATGACCCAGGCACTAACACATGCACTGCTACAATCCCCTGAGCACTACTGATGCAGTCCAGCCATCTCCTTGTCACTACCCATGCCCTCCTCCAATCACCCAGCCAGTTCCATGTCCTTATCTTATCACTGCGCCAAAACACAAGCACTTATAAATTCACCATGCACTCTCCTTGCAGTACTCTAATCATCCAGTCAGTACCCATGTACTTATGCAATGGCCCAGGCACTAACACATGCACTACTACAATCCCCTGAGCACTACTGATGCAGTCCAGCCATCTCCTTGTCACTACCCATGCACTCCTCCAATCACCCAGCCAGTTCCATGTACTTATCCAATCACTCCGCCAAAACCCAAGCACTTATAAATTCACCATGCACACTCCTTGCAGTACTCTAATCATCCAATCACTACCCATGTACTCATACAATGACCGAGGCACAAACACATGCACTGCTACAAAACCCTGAGCACTACTGATGCAGTCCAGCCATCTCCTTGTCACTACCCATGCACTCCTCCAATCACCCAGCCAGTTCCATGTCCTTATCAAATCACTGTGCCAAAACACAAGCACTTATAAATTCACCATGCACTCTCCTTGCAGTACTCTAATCATCCAGTCACTACCCATGTTCTCATGCAATGACCCAGGCACTAGCACAAGCATTGCTACAATACCCTGAGCACTACTGATGCAGTCCAGCCATCTCCTTGTCACTACCCATGCACTCCTCCAATCACCCAGCCAGTTCCATTTACTTATCCAATCACTCCGCCAAAACCCAAGCACTTATAAATTCACCATGCACGCTCCTTGCAGTACTCTAATCATCCAATCACTACCCATGTACTCATACAATGACCCAGGCACTAACACATGCACTGCTACAATACCCTGAGCACTACTGATGCAGTCCAGCCATCTCCTTCTCACTACCATTGCACTCCTCCAATCACCCAGCCAGTTCCATGTACTTATCTAATCACTGCGCCAAAACACAAGCACTTACAAATTCACCATGCACTCTCCTTGCAGTACTCTAATCATCCAGTCACTACCCATGTACTCATGCAATGACCCAGGCACTAACACATGCACTGCTACAAACCCCTGAGCACTACTGATGCAGTCCAGCCATCTCCTTGTCACTACCCATGCACTCCTCCAATCACCCAGCCAGTTCCATGTCCTTATCTAATCACTGCGCCAAAACCCAAGCACTTATAAATTCACCATGCACTCTCCTTGCAGTACTCTAATCATCCAGTCACTACTCATGTTCTCATGCATTGACCCAGGCACTAGCACAAGCATTGCTACAATACCCTGAGCACTACTGATGCAGTCCAGCCATCTCCTTGTCACTACCCATGCACTCCTCCAATCACCCAGCCAGCACCATGTACTTATCCAATCACTCCGCCAAAAGACAAGCACTTATAAAGTCACCATGCACTGTCCTTGCAGTACTCCTATCATCCAGTCAGTACCCATATACTTATGCAATGGCCCAGGCACTAACACATGCACTGATACAATCCCCTGAGCAATACTGATGCAGTCCAGCCATCTCATTGTCACTACCCATGCCCTCCTCCAATCACCCAGCCAGTTCCATGTCCTTATCTTATCACTGCGCCAAAACACAAGCACTTATAAATTCACCATGCACTCTCCTTGCAGTACTCTAATCATCCAGTCACTACTCATGTACTCATGCAATGACCCAGGCACTAGCACATTCACTGCTACAATCCCCTGAGCACTACTGATGCAGTCCAGCCATCTCCTTGTCACTACCCATGCACTCCTCCAATCACCCAGCCAGCACCATGTACTTATCCAATCACTCCGCCAAAACCCAAGCATTTACAAATTCAACATGCACTCTCTTTGCAGTACTCTAATCATCCAGTCAGTACCCATGTACTTATACAATGACCCAGGCATTAACATATGCACTGCTACAATCCACTGAGCACTACTGATGCAGTCCAGCCGTCTCCTTGTCACTACCCATGCACTCCTCCAATCACCCAGCCAGTTCCATGTCATTATCTTATCACTGCGCCAAAACACAAGCACTTATAAATTCAACATGCACTCTCCTTGCAGTACTCTAATCATCCAGTCACTACTCATGTACTCATGCAATGACCCAGGCACTAGCACATTCACTGCTACAATCCCCTGAGCACTACTGATGCAGTCCAGCCATCTCCTTGTCACTACCCATGCACTCCTCCAATCACCCAGCCAGCACCATGTACTTATCCAATCACTCCGCCAAAACCCAAGCATTTACAAATTCAACATGCACTCTCTTTGCAGTACTCTAATCATCCAGTCAGTACCCATGTACTTATACAATGACCCAGGCATTAACATATGCAGTGCTACAATCCACTGAGCACTACTGATGCAGTCCAGCCGTCTCCTTGTCACTACCCATGCCCTCCTCCAATCACCCAGCCAGTTCCATGTCATTATCTTATCACTGCGCCAAAACACCAGCACTTATAAATTCAACATGCACTCTCCTTGCAGTACTCTAATCATCCAGTCACTACCCATGTACTCATGCAATGACCCAGGCACTAGCACATGCACTGCTACAATCACCTGAGCACTACTGATGCAGTCCAGCCATCTCCTTGTCACTACCCATGCACTCCTCCAATCACCCAGCCAGCACCATGTACTTATCCAATCACTCCGCCAAAACCCAAGCATTTACAAATTCAACATGCACTCTCTTTGCAGTACTCTAATCATCCAGTCAGTACCCATGTACTTATACAATGACCCAGGCATTAACATATGCACTGCTACAATCCACTGAGCACTACTGATGCAGTCCAGCCGTCTCCTTGTCACTACCCATGCCATCCTCCAATCACCCAGCCAGTTCCATGTCATTATCTTATCACTGCGCCAAAACACAAGCACTTATAAATTCAACATGCACTCTCCTTGCAGTACTCTAATCATCCAGTCACTACCCATGTACTCATGCAATGACCCAGGCACTAGTACATGCACTGCTACAATCACCTGAGCACTACTGATGCAGTCCAGCCATCTCCTTGTCACTACCCATGCACTCCTCCAATCACCCAGCCAGCACCATGTACTTATCCAATCACTCCGCCAAAACCCAAGCATTTACAAATTCAACATGCACTCTCTTTGCAGTACTCTAATCATCCAGTCAGTACCCATGTACTTATACAATGACCCAGGCATTAACATATGCACTGCTACAATCCACTGAGCACTACTGATGCAGTCCATCCGTCTCCTTGTCACTACCCATGCCCTCCTCCAATCACCCAGCCAGTTCCATGTCATTATCTTATCACTGCGCCAAAACACAAGCACTTATAAATTCAACATGCACTCTCCTTGCAGTACTCTAATCATCCAGTCACTACCCATGTACTCATGCAATGACCCAGGCACTAACAAATGCACTGCTACAATCCACTGAGCACTACTGATGCAGTCCAGCCGTCTCCTTCTCACTACCCATGCACTCCTCCAATCACCCAGCTAGTTCCATGTCCTTATCTAATCACTGCGCCAAAACACAAGCACTTATAAATTCAGAATGCACTCTCCTTGCAGTACTGTAATCATGCAGTCACTACCCATGTACTCATGCAATGACCCAGGCACTAGCACATGCACTGCTACAATCCCCTGAGCACTACTGATGCAGTCGAGCCATCTCCTTGTCACTACCCATGCACTCCTCCAATCACCCAGCCAGCACCATGTACTTATCCAATCACTCCGCCAAAACCCAAGCACTTATAAATTCACCATGAACTCTCCTTGCAGTACTCTAATCATCCAGTCAGTACCCATGTACTTATACAATGACCCAGGCACTAACACATGCACTACTACAATACCCTGAGCACTACTGATGCAGTCCAGCCATCTCCTTGTCACTACCCATGCACTCCTCCAATCACCCAGCCAGTTCCATGTACTGATCCAATCACTCCGCCAAAACCCAAGCACTTATAAATTCACCATGCAAGCTCCTTGCAGTACTCTAATCATCCAATCACTGCCCATGTACTCATACAATGACTCAGGCACTAACACATGCACTGCTACAATCCCCTGAGCACTACTGATGCAGTCCAGCCATCTCCTTCTCACTACCCATGCACTCCTCCAATCACCCAGCCAGTTCCATGTCCTTATCTAATCACTGCACCAAAACACAAGCACTTATAAATTCACCATGCACTCTCCTTGCAGTACTCTAATCATCCACTCACTACCCATGTACTCATGCAATGACCCAGGCACTAACACATGCACTGCTACAAACCCCTGAGCACTACTGATGCAGTCCAGCCATCTCCTTGTCACTACCCATGCACTCCTCCAATCACCCAGCCAGTTCCATGTCCTTATCTAATCACTGCGCCAAAACACAAGCACTAATAAATTCACCATTCACTCTCCTTGCAGTACTCTAATCATCCAGTCACTACCCATGTTCTCATGCAATGACCCAGGCACTAGCACAAGCACTGCTACAATACCCTGAGCACTACTGATGCAGTCCAGCCATCTCCTTGTCACTACCCATGCACTCCTCCAATCAACCAGCCAGCACCATGTACTTATCCAATCACTCCGCCAAAAGACAAGCACTTGTAAATTCACCATGCACTCTCCTTGCAGTACTCTAATCATCCAGTCAGTACCCATATGCTTATGCAATGGCCCAGGCACTAACACATGCACTGATACAATCCCCTGAGCACTACTGATGCAGTCCAGCCATCTCCTTGTCACTACCCATGCACTCCTCCAATCACCTAGCCAGTTCCATGTCCTTATCTAATCACTGCGCCAAAACACAAGCACTTATAAATTCAGCATGCACTCTCCTTGCAGTACTGTAATCATGTAGTCACTACCCGTGTACTCATGCAATGACCCAGGCACTAGCACATGCACTGCTACAATCCCCTGAGCACTACTGATGCAGTCGAGCCATCTCCTTGTCACTACCCATGCACTCCTCCAATCACCCAGCCAGCACCATGTACTTATCCAATCACTACGCCAAAACCCAAGCACTTATAAATTCACCATGCACTCTCTTTGCAGTACTCTAATCATCCAGTCATTACCCATGTACTTATGCAATGACCCAGGCACTAACACATGCACTGCTACAATCCCCTGAGCACTACTGATGCAGTCCAGCCATCTCCTTGTCACTACCCATGCACTCCTCCAATCACCCAGCCAGTTCCATGTCCTTATCTAATCACTGCGCCAAAACACCAGCACTTATAAATTCACCATGCACTCTCCTTACAGTACTCTAATCATCCAGTCACTACCCATGTACTCATGCAATGACCCAGGCACTAACTCTTGGCAAATACAGAGGAGGTCATGCTAATCACAGGGATACCCTTAACGCATAGTGTTCCCTAGTGTATGTAGGTGTTTTCACTGTATTCTAAGTGTCTTTTAGCATAGCACTGGCTCTAGGCCTGGTTTGTCAGAGTCAGTTACCACCAGTACCCGTCAGCAAAAAGTTGGGGGCACAGGAGGACTTTCTGTTCCTCTGTTGGTTCTTCTGCACATCTCTTGTTTCTTCCTGTACTTTTCTTCATCTTTCTGGACTTCTGTTGCCTCTTTCTGCATTTGTATTGCTTCTTTCTGCGCTTTTCTTCCTCTTTCTTCACATGTCCTACCTTTGTAGGCATAGTTAGAAATTAGCATTTAAAAAACCTTTGAAATTCACGGAAAAATACATAGGTTTCAGGGACGTTATAGGTGGATCTTAGCATTTAAAAAACCTTTGAAATTCACAGAAAAAAACATAGGTTTCAGGGATGGTATAGTTAGAAATTAGCATTTAAAAAACCTTAGAAATTCACTGAAAAAATAACATAGTTAGTTGGACATTTCACTCATAGAAAACCAGAGAAATTCGGCCGTTATAGTTAGTTCAGCTAACTATAACTCACGCCCCTGCAATGCACTGCTGAGGACGTCACATATTACATCAGTGATGTCATAAGTGATGTCACTGACCATGTCATGAATGATGTAATATGGCATTTTGAGAGGCATTTAGATAAATCTGAATGTGTTGAGTGTTGGAGGGAATTTGATAAAGTTTAATACATTATCCTGACACTCTTCAAATATTTTCCGTTGAAATAATTTGTTTGGTCCATAGAATTGGATATTTACATGATTGGTATTGTTGTTTTCATGTATATGATGCAAACTATAAATGTGTTTTGCATTCGATTTATGTATATACTAATTTGATGATTTTTCTGTTTTTGTAATTTGTTGCAAATAACCTTCCATTGTGTGTATGTCCAATTGTGTTTATGATTGTGAACTGTTATATTTATGTTGTGTTTAATGTGTTAATTTGAGGAATATGTGTTTCTTTTTCAGTCATTTTCAAAAACTTTTTCCGATCAATCTAAAGACTATTTAACAAAAAGGAATGGTTTAATAAAAATTCCATTCGAACGGACAAAAGAGTAGTCTGTTCGTCACTCCATTAGTAGTAGGAGTCTAAGACAATACGGAGCCAGGTTGTTGTTTTGTGTTTTGGGTGAATATTAATGGCACTTGTAATTTATAACATGAGTAGCGCAACACTCAAGTGTTCTGAAGTCGTCTAAAATCTTGAAAATGTTAAATTGTCTAACATGTTTGAGAGACTTTTTAATGGCAGGAAGCTTTCACAGTTTGTTAAGTTTACTTGAAACCTTTCTTTTCCCTGAAGAGTGTTTATTTAACTTGTTAGATTATAAATGAATAAAAAATGAAATTACTTACGGGCAGCGAGATAAGCAGAGTGTGTCTGTTCTCGTTGGAACTAAACCACATGATACTTAAAGGCCACTGATGAGTGATGCTGTAAAAACTGTGTTAGCAAGGTCGCTTTGACGCAAACCATCTTGGTAGGCGATGCTTGTGTAGAGGGTAGCAATGTCTAATGCGATTAGAACATAATCCTGCTCCATTGGTATATCGTATACCATCTTAAGGAAGTCACTGCTGTCTCTCACATACAATGGTAGTTTCCCAACATAAGGTTTGAGAAAATAATCTATGTATTTTGAACAGTTCTCTATCGGCTTCCATTGGCCGAGATAATTGGACGACCAGGTGGGCAGGATAAGGGTAGAAACACCCTGACCCCCTAGACCTGTGGGACCCCTAGGGCCCAAAAAATCCTTTTTTGCAAACATTTCAGCAGGATTTGCGTACCCTATGTGAATCCCACTGAACAAATGTTTTAATAAGCCCCGGGGTGGACCAGGTCCCAGGGGCAAAGTGGAAAATATATGCAGGGCTGCACTGGCCCCTGCAGCCCCATGGACAGCCACCTCTTTAGGGCTTTTTTATTATAAAAAGCACAGGGGGGCCCTGCCCCCCATGTTGCCCTGGGGACCACCACCTCCCCGGGGTATTGCAAAATAATGGGTGTGGGGTCCTCATGGGCCCCCCTAAGCCCCAGGGACCACCACCTCCCTGGGGCTAGCTTTAAAAATTATGTGTAGGGTGGCTTGAGCCCCCCCCCCCACATTGCCACAGTGACCACCACCACCCCAGGGCACACTTTATTCTAATATGGGGGTATGTTGCAGACCCCTGGCCCCAGGGACCCCCACCTCCCCGGGGCTCAGTACAAGTTGGGAGGGGGGCTGTGCAGTCCCCTCCCAGGAGCCCTCCTTGGCCTTGGGGACCACCACCCCCCAGGGCTAGCTCCAGCAATGTCCCGGGGTGCCCACCCCTGAGGAATTGCAGTTTGCAATGGCAGGGCAGGAGCACTGCTCCTCCCCTGCCATTGCAAACTTCTTCTTCGCTTCATGGAAGTAAGAGCAGAAAAATGCTCTTGCTTCCATGAAGCGAAGCAGATTTGCTTTTGGGCAAAGGGAGCTGCATGTTTGCAGCTCTCTTTGTCCAAAAGCAATGCTTGCTACTGCAGGAGGCGGGGAGCCAGCAGGGACTGAATGGGCATTGGGGCTCCACCCGTGGTCCCCAACTTGAGGCCAGGCCCTGTGGGACATGGTCTCCTGGGCTAAAAGTGGCCAAGGGAAGGGGTGGCCGCGCTGCCCCCCATAAACTTAAAAAAAAGGAAAAAAGAGGCAAAGCCCCAGGGGGTGGGGTCCCCGGGGCCAAAAAAGGCCTCGGGATGGGGGCCCCGTGGCCCCCCTCCTTTAATGGTAGATTTTTTTTTTTTAAAGTGGCTATGCCCGGGGGATGTGGTGCCCGGGGCCGAAATTGGCCTCAGGAGGGGGGCTGCATGGCCCCTTCCTGTTTTTTATAAAAAATAATTTTTAAAACGCCTCAGGCCTTGGAGGATGGAGTCCCTAAAATGTTAGGCCTAAAATATTAAGAGAATGGGGGCCACATAGCCCTCCTTCTAAAAAAGAAAAAGAAAAGAGAAAACAACATCTTTCTGGAGGCCCCAACCTCTCCATCCACCATTCTGCAAATGCGCCTCCTGGAGCATTCTGGGTTGGGGGATTAAGTCATCTTGAATCCTAAGGGTCCTTAGGGGCCAACTAGCCCACCATGTACCTCCAGTAAGCCCCACACATTGGGGTTGCTGAGAGGTGGTTTGAGGACACGCCCCTTTTTATACTACTCTGGAAATGCACCTCTTGGCGCACTGCTGGAGGGGCGATGAGGTCCCCTGTGTCCTGAGGACTTCAGGACTAAAGTGGACTTCATCCCCAAGCAGCAGTGTGCCAAGAGGCGCGTTTGCAGAGTGGTCTAAAAATGGGGCAAGACCTCTGACCACTCTCAGCAATCCAGCTGTGTGGGGCTTACTGGAGGTAACAGGATGGCTAGTTGGCCATGAGGGACCCTCAGGAGGCAAGGGGACTTCATCCCCCAACCAAGAGGGCACCGGGAGATGCATTTGCAGAGTGGTAGAGAAATGGGGCGTGGCCTGTGACCACCTCTGAGCAATCCTACTGTGTGGGGCCTACTATAGGTAACAGGAGGGCTAGTTGGCACCCAGGGACCTTCAAGAGGCAAGTGGACTTCAACTCTCAACCCAGATCGAGCCAGGAAGCATGTTTGCAGAGTGGTGGGCAAAGGGAGTCTGGCCCGCTATCAGAACTTAGCAATCCTGCTGAGTGAGACTTAGTGGAGAAAATAGGAGGGGTAGCTGCCCCCCAAGGATTTCGTTTGGGGCCAACTAACCCATCTGTTACCTCTAGTAAGTCCCACACAGTGGGATTGCTAAGAGATCTTCGGAGGCCACACCCCCTTTCTCCACTCCTCTGCAAACGCACCTCCTGGTAAATTACTGGTTGGGGATGAGTTCCACTTTACTCCTGAGGGACTTTGGGGGCCAAAAAGTCCTGCTGGTACCTCCAGTAAGTCCTACGCAGAGGAATTCCTGAGCACTGGTCAGAGGCCCAGCCCCCTTTCTCCACCACTCTGCAAATGCAACTACTAGTTAAAGAAATATTTGCAGTGTAATAGGTCTCACATTTCCGAAAGTTAGGGCTAATGGTGTTGTAAATGTAATAGTTTTTTACTAATTGTTTTGGAGTAGAGTGGATGTACGTTGTGTGTAGTGGAATTATGTGGTATGTTGTGCAGTGAAATGATGTGGATAGAAAGTATATGGTATTAAGTGTATAGGAATTATGTAGAGTGGGACTGTGTGTTATGGAGAGTAATTATGTGGTATGGTAGTCTGTGTTGTGGAGTGGTAAACTCAGGTTTAGTTTTCCTTGTTTCCATAGAAGCTAAACTATAAACTCAATGAGACACAAAAAAAGAAGGAACCACTGAGGAGCACTTCTGGACCTAGTCAGAGGTATGAGCAGGGCCACTGGAATTATGCGACTGTTTTTGCCACAGCGATTTTTGCATAATTATACATTTTCCGCATTTGCCACATAATCCATCATCTGTCGCATATTCTGCAGATTTGAACAAAAAAACTTGTTTCTAGCTCAAACGTTACCAAATATGCAGCGACAAGTGTTACAGCGTGGTCAAAGGCCCTTTGCAAAGCAGGAATGGTCACCTGTTACTTATTGCTAAATGTGGGTGTTAAATTGGGACTAATGGTGAACAAACCTTTTTGCCTCTTTCTGCACCTCTCTTGCCTCTTTCTGAACTTCTCTTGTCTGTTTCAGCACCTCACTTGCTTCTTTCTGCACTTCTGTGCTTTTTTCTGCACTTCTCTTGCTTCTTTCTGTACCCCTTTTGTCTCTTTCTACAACTCTGTTGCTTCTTTCTGCACCTTTCTTGTATCTTTCTGCACCCCACTTCCCTCTTTCTGCACTCTGCTTTTTGTACCACTGTTGCCTGTTTCTGTACCTCTCTTGCTTCTTTCTGCACTTCTCCTGCCTCTTTCTGCACTTCTCTTGCCTTTTTCTGCATCCTCTTGCCTCTTCATGCACCCCTCTTCCCTCTTTCTGCACTCCTCTTTTTGTACCACTGTTGCCTGTTTCTGTACCTCTCTTGCTTCTTTCTGCACTTCTCTTCCCTCTTTCTGCACTTCTTTTGCCTCCTTCTGCACCTCTGTTTGCTTCTTTCTGCACTTCTTTTGCTGCTTTCTGCACCCCTCTTGCCTGTTTCTGCACCTCACTTGTCTCTTTCTGCACCTCACTTGCTTCTTTCTACACTCTTCTTGCCTCTTTCTGCACCCCTATTCCCTCATTCTGTACTTCTCTTCCTCTTTCTGCACCCATGTTCCCTCTTTTTGTACCTCCCCTGCCTGTTTCTGAACATCTGTTGTATCTTTCTGTACTTCTCTTGCCTCTTTCTGCACCTTAGTTGCTTCTTTTTGGAATTCTCTTGCCTCTTTCTCCACCCCTCTTCCTACTTTCTGCACCTCTCTTGCCTCTGTATGCACCCCTGTTCCCTCTTTCTGCTCCTCTTTTGCCTGTTTCTGCAACACTCTTGCCTCTTTCTACAGTTCTGTTTCCTCTTCTGCACCTCTGTTGCTTCTTTCTGCACTTCTTTTGCATCTTTCTGTACCACTTTGCTGCTATCTACATTTGCATTGGTTCTTTCTGCACTTCTCTTGCTTTTATCTGCACCTCTCTTGCTTCTTTCTGCACCCCTCTTGCCTCTTTCTGTACCCCTTTTTCCTCTTTCTGAACCTCTCTTGCCTCTTTCTGCAGTTCTCTTGCCTCCTTCTGAACCTCTGTTGCTTCTTTCTGTACTTCCCTTGCCTCTTTCTCCACCCCTCTTGCCTCTTTCTGCAACTCACTTTCCTCTTTATGCACCTCTCTTTCCTCTTTCTGCACCTCACTTGCCTCTTTCTGCACTTCTCTTGCTTCTTTCTCCACCTCTGTTACTACTTTCAGCAATTCTCTTGCCTCTTTCTGCACTTCTCTTGCCTCTTTCTTCAACTCTCTTTCCTCATTCTTGTAGGAAGGTGGAATCTGACTATATGGTTGCCCCCACTTTTTTTATGGTGTTTTGCTGGTTTATGACTTAGTTGGACTGGGATCCTGCTATTCAGGGCCCCAGTCTATCTGCTTTCTCTGTAAAATGGTTTCCATGTGCCTTAGGCACATCTCTGATTGGAATCTGGAGTGCCCTTATAAGTCCCTAGTATATGGTATACTATGTACCAAGGGCATAGGTACCTCAGAGGCCTGCCAGGGGCTGCAGCATGTATTATGCCACCCCTGGAAGGCCATCCAAACTGACACCACAGGTCTGCTACTGCAGCCTGGGTAAGGTGGTGCATGCACCCCTTACTGTGATATAGGTTACCTATATCACGAAATACATACACACATATAAACCTATAAGTCACTCCTAAGGCAGGCCTTATCAATCCTAAAGGCAGAGTGCGTGGTTCCTATGTGAGAGGGTGCCCCTGCATGAGCAGGGCCCCCTGCAGCGTTCGGAGACCATCTCTGATGCTGTTTGTAGTGCAGCCTGACCATATACTCTTAAGCGCATTATATCCTCGCGGTAAAATGCTAACTTTGGAATGGCTGCACCTAAACATGTCGTGTTTGGTGTCAAACATCTTGGAATACTACCCCCCGCCAATCCTGGCGGCGGGGGTAGCATTCCACCCTTCTAGAGGGAAAGACATGTTAACTCTGGCTTACCCGGTAACTTCTTTCTGAAGCCCTGGCATCACAAAATGGATGCTGCTGCCACAGACACAAGTCTGGCCTCCTGCTGCTGGATGAAACTCCGGCAGGGAGGCCTGGACAATAGGTTTCCTGTTGCAGGGAGGTGTAACCACCTCCCCAGACAGGATAATGTGTATTGGGGCTGGGTGGGTGCACTCTTAGAGTGCTTTGAAGTCCTGCACTGGGGGAGCAAAAGGCTCCTCTGTGCATATGCCAGTTCAAACCAGCTCAGGGGCTACCTGCCCCTGCTCTGGTGTGAAACTGGACAAAGGGAAGTGGGTGTAGCCACCCCTCCCTTGACCCTCCCATAGGTGGGGTCATAGAGTTAGTCCCTCCCTGTTTTACTGGATAAAATGGGGAACCCTTGCCACAGCAAGGTTAGATTATACCTGGACGAAACTCTGACACAGAATCCTGGACCTTCGACGCTCTACTCACGATTAGAGGACTGAAGAATCTCCCTTGGGGTCAAGGAGTGACTCCCTGCTTGGCAGGCACCAAAGAAGCATCTGTCCGGTTCGCATCACTGAAGCTCCCGTCGGACGCCGAAGTCATCGCATCACCAGAGGTGGATTCTCAGACTTCCCCGAGGCTACCCTGAGACCCCAG
Source organism: Calotriton arnoldi (assembly GCA_963921515.1). Lineage (NCBI taxonomy): Eukaryota > Metazoa > Chordata > Amphibia > Caudata > Salamandridae > Calotriton > Calotriton arnoldi. The sequence goes on from CAWUFW010021915.1 coordinate 93,759, forward strand.
CAAAGCTGAGGCCCGTGGCTATCGTGGGTAACTTGAGACCGTGACCCCTGGACACCGAGCACACTTGCAAGTGCACCATCTTCTGGGTCTCCCAAGAAGTCGTGTTTGGGCTCCGAGTAGCCCTAGCCTCCAGCACCACCTGCACCGAAGATCACTGGCCCCCACTCCACGAGTGTCCTGTAAGCCAGCTCCACGTGCGGCGTCACAAGGCTCCTTCGCGGTCGCTAGCCCGTTGGCTAGTAGCCCTTACCGAAGGCCAATCTTTTCTTTACTTGGCAGTCTGGTTGCTCCAGGCCTGCCCTTACTTACCCTTGCTGGGTGAGTTCCCCAGACCTTGCTGGTCTGCATCATCGACGATCTACATCTTCCTTGAGACTTGCCGTTGCCAAGGCCTGTTGGGTCTAATCTGGTCGCCGACACCTCTGCACTCGACAGACATCAAGCAGCAGCCCGAATCCTGCTCCTGGTCACCGACAACGCCTCCCGGACCTCGTGGCTGAAGAGTCAAGACGACCATCAACGAACTTGAAGCACTCGACATCGGTGGGCATCCGTCCATCGCCATCCTGGTCACTGGCTAGTGACCCAGACTCTGTCCCCTCTGCTTTCAGGTTCTTCAGAACTCCGATCCACTCTTGGATCCACCCGGACACTTTTCTCCTGGTCGCCAGCAGCACTTTGCAGCAGATCGCCATAAGAAACGACGACGAAACCCGACCCCGAAAGGCACCTATGCACCCGGCTTCCCTGGGTGAGGTAACACGAGTACTCCGGTGCTCCCGTGGGTAGAGACTCTTCAAAGTCCTAGATCTCAAAGGGTTTTGTCCTAGTCCTCTTTAAAGTGTCCCTTTCCTCTATTTTCCCGATCCCGACTTTCTCCATAGAAGTTAACGGCATATCGCGGTTGTGTCTTTACACTGCACGCGTCTCCCGTGGGTCCCCTGTGTCACTACCTTGGGTGGTTCCTTGTGGTCCAAGCACTTCTAGAGGCTCTAGGCCTAGTGTCTAGTTCAGTCGTGGTTCGCATACCACTTTATTGGTATATGGTTTGGTACGCCCCTAGGGCCCAAACGTGTATTTGTGCTATTACTGTGATTTAAGATCTTATAACCTATGTACTTTCGAACTCTAGCCTCATAAAGAGACTAGGGGGTGTGTTTAGTAATAAATACATATATTTTGAATATATACCTGGTGTGGTGCTCTTTCATTTGGTCACTCAAGAGATTATAGACTGGTAAAACAAGCTGCTTTACATTCCTTCAAGACTTAGCCTGAAGGCTGCTCTCCATAGCTACCACTAGGATAGCTTTCAATAAGGTTGTCTTTAACCTACCTACCATAAGAGTCGATTTGGACTGGTGCAAGGTGCCCACTATAATTAGTGGACAGCATATGCCAGGCCAACTTCTCACATTGGTGTGCAGCGTGTGGGATTCCAGCTTGCTATTGTTTTACCAGATAATCTCAATTGAATTGATCAACTGAAAACCACTAAAGGTACCTAAGGTACATATAATTTAAGCTTAGAATATCAGTAAGTTCTACTGAACTTAGAGTTGTGTGATAAGGGATAGCACAACCCTTTCTACAACTCAAGAGAGTTTGGTAGGCCACACTAGAGTAGGTAGTGCATACACCACACCACACTAGTAATGTCTTTAAAAGCAGGATCCAAAGATGCCCTGCAGGAAGCCATTGAGCTTCCCCTCCAAGTATGACACACTCCCATTCTTGGAACTGAGAGCTTTGTGTAACGTGAGGAAATTAAGGACAGGCCAAAGTCCCACCACCCAACACCTCCAGGAGTTGTTGGTGGCTTATGATCTTAGCAAGTCCTCAGAGACTGAAGGGGTAGGAGCAGAGGGTGGGCCAGCAGATGAGGAAGGGGCCAGGGGTACCACTACCCCCAGCCCCCTCTGAAACTGACCAGGAGGGTGACAATGACCCTGACCTGGAGAACCCAATCCCTTCTGGGGAAGATGAAGATGAGGATCTAGAGAACCACACCTTTGTCCCCCCAGGAAGGATTATGAGTGTGCTCAGAAAGTCTAGGTCTCCTTCTCAGGAGTCTAACCACTCTGGCACCTCAATAGGGAGCTCTGTTTCTTCTCACAGGAGGGAATCCTCTCATGAGAGAAGAAAGAGACTGGTCCAGTATGAGGAAACTCAACTGGAGATCAGGAAGAAGCAATTGGCTTTAGATAGAGAATCCCTAGATCTCCTTAGAGAGAGAAGAAAATTGGGACTAGAGTCCCATGGTGGCAGCCATGTCCCTAGAGATAGGGAAAGGTCCTATGACCATAGGAACCTGAGCAAGATTGTCCCTCCCTACCAGAGTGGGGATGATATCCACAAATGGATAACTGCTTTAGAGAGGGCCTGTAAAGTACAGAAGGTCCCTCAGGAGCAGTGGGCAGCAATCTTGTGGCTCTCCTTTGCTGACAAAGGTAGAGACAAGCTCCTCACTGTTAGAGAGGAGGATGCTGATAATTACAAGGTCTTGAAGAGTGCTCTTATTGATGGGTTTGGCCTAACCACTGAACAGTACAGGTTGAAGTTCAGAGACACCCAAAAGCACAGACTCAAGACTGGGTTGATTTTGTAGATTGTGCTACAAAGGCTTTGGAAGGTTGGATACATGGCAACAAAGTGCATGACTTTTTAGGATTGTACAATTTGATTATGAGGGAGCAGATCCTTAATAATTGTCAAAACCAGCTTTTGCACCAGTATCTGGTGGACTCTGATCTGACCTCTCCCCAAGAATTGGGAAAGAAGGCAGACAAATGGGTCAGAACCAGAGTAAAAACTAGAACTCAGGGTGGTGACCAGAAGAAAGATTCTACTAAGTCCCAAGAGAAAGGTGGGGATAAATCTAAGGATAAGTCCCCTACAGGGCCCCAAAATTCCTCTTCTGGGGGTGGGTCCCAAACTCCTTCCTCTCCTGAAAAGAAACCATATTGCCATGTCTGTAAAAAGCCTGGGCACTGGAAAACTGATCCCAGTTGCCCCAGGATTGGCAATAAAGAAAATGTTCCTCCCACAACTACTACCACCCCTCCTGGTACTACCAGTAGTAATCCTCCAGTTGGGAGTAGTGCACCCAAAAAGTTGGGTGCTTTTGCAAGAGGAACAGAGGTGGGCCCTAGTTTAGACAGGGACCCCTCAACAGACTCCTCTGACTCTGATGGTGGTATAGGATTTGCCACCTTTACCATGGGTCCCATAGCATTGGGCAGGTACAGATTGGAGCCAATAATTAATGGTCAGAAAGCTGTGGCATTTAGGGACACAGGGGCTAGTGTCACCATGGTGGCAGGGAAACTAGTCCCCCCTCACCAGCTTTTACCTGAGTTTAAATACCAGGTGACCAACATTGATGGTGTCAGAACAGATCACCCCATGACCATAGTCAATCTCAGCTGGGAGGGGGTCACAGGCCCAAAGAGAGTGGCAGTGTCCCCCACCTTACCTGTAGATTGCCTGATGGGCAATGATTTGGAAATTTCAGCCTGGGCTGAAGTTGAACACCAAACCCATCTTAGGATGTTGGGCGTCCCTGTAAAGGTTAGTGGGGCTGTGATGGCCACAGCCCCAGCCCAAGAATTTGGAGAGATGGAGCCTGAAAGAATGGCCCACTCTCCCCCAAAAGAGAGCACAAGGGTTGAAGAAAAGTCTTCTTCCCCCCAGACAGTAGGTAAGGGTCAGCCTCCTCAGGGAACTGACCCTACCCCTAGTGAAGGAACTGCCACCGAGGTAGTCAGGCCTGGCCTGGCCACACCCCTGATGGCAGAGGACCCTTCCGAGGTGGTACCCAGTCTGGAGCAGGTAACCTGCCCCTCTCTACCCTGCCTCAGTCAGCCCAGGGCTGCAGAGGTCAGGGAGGTCAGTGGACCCCCAGGGCCCCCTGTCCAGAGGAAGCCCCCCATCAGCAGATTAGGGGCACCCAGGCTAGTAGCCCTAGCCAGGTGAAAATTCCTCTACACACTGAGGGATCCCCCATACCTTTATGTAGGGACCTACCCCAGAAGAACTCTGGTAGGCAAGGGCAAACCTGGGACCAGAAGGTTCCAAACCTGCCATGTCCCTCCAGTAGTCCATCAAAAGGGACCCAACCCCCAGCTGTAGGCAGCCAAAGGTTGACCCTTAGAGCAAAGTGCAACTCAGTCATGGAAAGACAGGCATACATGGTGACCAGTGATCTGAGGAAGCTGAGGCCAACATTCCTAGGGCCTCACTTCCCTACTCAGACACCTCACCAGCCTTGTACTTTACCTAAGCACACCAGAGGTAGTGATTCCCCATGGTGGAGACCCTCTCATACCCTTAGGGTGAGGGATTGCTTAGTGGACCATAAGACAGGGGGCAACCATGCTAGTGCAGGTGCTTCCTTATATGACCACTTAGTCAATGAAGGCTCAACTGGCCAAGGTTAGCCTTATCTCCTTTCGTTTGGGGGGGTTATGTAGGAAGGTGGAATCTGACTATATGGTTGCCCCCACTTTTTTATGGTGTTTTGCTGGTTTATGACTTAGTTGGACTGGGATCCTGCTATTCAGGGCCCCAGTCTATCTGCTTTCTCTGTAAAATGGTTTCCATGTGCCTTAGGCACATCTCTGATTGGAATCTGGAGTGCCCTTATAAGTCCCTAGTATATGGTATACTATGTACCAAGGGCATAGGTACCTCAGAGGCCTGCCAGGGGCTGCAGCATGTATTATGCCACCCCTGGAAGGCCATCCAAACTGACACCACAGGTCTGCTACTGCAGCCTGGGTAAGGTGGTGCATGCACTTCTTACTGTGATATAGGTTACCTATATCACGAAATACATACACACATATAAACCTATAAGTCACTCCTAAGGCAGGCCTTATCAATCCTAAAGGCAGAGTGCGTGGTTCCTATGTGAGAGGGTGCCCCTGCATGAGCAGGGCCCCTCTGCAGCGTTCGGAGACCATCTCTGATGCTGTTTGTAGTGCAGCCTGACCATATACTCTTAAGCGCATTATATCCTCGCGGTAAAATGCTAACTTTGGAATGGCTGCACCTAAACATGTCGTGTTTGGTGTCAAACATCTTGGAATACTACCCCCCGCCAATCCTGGCGGCGGGGGTAGCATTCCACCCTTCTAGAGGGAAAGACATGTTAACTCTGGCTTACCCGGTAACTTCTTTCTGAAGCCCTGGCATCACAAAATGGATGCTGCTGCCACAGACAGAAGTCTGGCCTCCTGCTGCTGGACGAAACTCCGGCAGGGGAGGCATGGACAATAGGTTTCCTGTTGCAGGGAGGTGTGACCACCTCCCCAGACAGGATAATGTGTATTGGGGCTGGGTGGGTGCACTCTTAGAGTGCTTTGAAGTCCTGCACTGGGGGAGCAAAAGGCTCCTCTGTGCATATGCCAGTTCAAACCAGCTCAGGGGCTACCTGCCCCTGCTCTGGCGCGAAACTGGACAAAGGGAAGTGGGTGTAGCCACCCCTCCCTTGACCCTCCCATAGGTGGGGTCATAGAGTTAGTCCCTCCCTGTTTTACTGGATAAAATGGGGAACCCTTGCCACAGCAAGGTTAGATTATACCTGGACGAAACTCTGACACAGAATCCTGGACCTTCGACGCTCTACTCACGATTAGAGGACTGAAGAATCTCCCTTGGGGTCAAGGAGTGACTCCCCTGCTTGGCAGGCACCAAAGAAGCATCTGTCCGGTTCGCATCACTGAAGCTCCCGTCGGACGCCGAAGTCATCGCATCACCAGAGGTGGATTCTCAGACTTCCCCGAGGCTACCCTGAGTCCCCAGCAAAGCTGAGGCCCGTGGCTATCGTGGGTAACTTGAGACCATGACCCCTGGACACCGAGCACACTTGCAAGTGCACCATCTTCTGGGTCTCCCAAGAAGTCGTGCTTTGGGCTCTGAGTAGCCCTAGCCTCCAGCACCACCTGCACCGAAGATCACTGGCTCCCACTCCACGAGTGTCCTGTAAGCCAGCTCCACGTGTGGCATCACGAGGCTCCTTCGCGGTCGCTAGCCCGTTGGCTAGTAGCCCTTACCGAAGGCCAATCTTTTCTTTACTTGGCAGTCTGGTTGCTCCAGGGCTGCCCTTACTTACCCTTGCTGGGTGAGTTCTCCAGACCTTGCTGGTCTGCATCATCGACGATCTACATCTTCCTTGAGACTTGCCGTTGCCAAGGCCTGTTGGGTCTAATCTGGTCGCCGACACCTCTGCACTCGACAGACATCAAGCAACAGCCCGAATCCTGCTCCTGGTCGCCGACAACGCCTCCCGGACCTCGTGGCTGAAGAGTCAAGATGACCGTCAACGAACTTGAAGCACTCGACATCGGTGGGCATCCGTCCATCGCCATCCTGGTCACTGGCTAGTGACCCAGACTCTGTCCCCTCTGCTTTCAGGTTCTTCAGAACTCCGATCCACTCTTGGATCCACCCGGACACTTTTCTCCTGGTCGCCAGCAGCACTTTGCAGCAGATCGCCATAAGAAACGACGACGAAACCCGACCCCGAAAGGCACCTATGCACCCGGCTTCCCTGGGTGAGGTAACACGAGTACTCCGGTGCTCCCGTGGGTAGAGACTCTTCAAAGTCCTAGATCTCAAAGGGTTTTGTCCTAGTCCTCTTTAAAGTGTCCCTTTCCTCTATTTTCCCGATCCCGACTTTCTCCATAGAAGTTAACTGCGTATCGCGGTTGTGTCTTTACACTGCACGCGTCTCCCATGGGTCCCCTGTGTCACTACCTTGGGTGGTTCCTTGTGGTCCAAGCACTTCTAGAGGCTCTAGGCCTAGTGTCTAGTTCAGTCGTGGTTCGCATACCACTTTATTGGTATATGGTTTGGTACGCCCCTAGGGCCCAAACGTGTATTTGTGCTATTACTGTGATTTAAGATCTTATAACCTATGTACTTCGAACTCTAGCCTCATAAAGAGACTAGGGGGTGTGTTTAGTAATAAATACATATATTTTGAATATATACCTGTTGTGGTGCTCTTTCATTTGGTCACTCAAGAGATTATAGACTGGTAAAACAAGCTGCTTTACATTCCTTCAAGACTTAGCCTGAAGGCTGCTCTCCATAGCTACCACTAGGATAGCTTTCAATAAGGTTGTCTTTAACCTACCTACCATAAGAGTCGATTTGGACTGGTGCAAGGTGCCCACTATAATTAGTGGACAGCATATGCCAGGCCAACTTCTCACAATTCTGCACCTCTCTTACCTTATTCTGCAACTCACTTGCTTCTTTCTGCACCTTCTTGCCTCATTCTGTATCCCTCATCCCTCTTTCTGTACCTCTTTTGCCTGTTTCTGAAACACTCTTGCCTCTTTCTACAGTTCTTTTTCCTCTTCTGCACCTCTGTTGCTTCTTTCTGCACTTCTCTTGCATCTTTCTGTACCACTTTGCCACTTTTCTACACCTGTATTGGTTCTTTCTGCACTTCTCTTGCTCTTATCTGCACCTTTCTTGCTTCTTTCTGCACCCCTCTTGCCTCTTTCTGTACCCCTCTTCCCTCTTTCTGCACCCCTGCTCATTCTTTATGCAACTCTCTTGCTTATTTCTGCACTTCCCTTACCTCTTTCTGCACTTCTTTTGCCTTTTTATGCATCCTCTTGCCTCTTCCTGCATCGCTCTTCCCTCTTTCTGCACCTCTCGTTTCTGCAACTCTCTAGCCTCTTTCTGCAGTTCTCGTGCCTCCTTCTGCAACTCTGTTTGCTTCTTTCTGCACTTCTTTTGCCCCTTTCTGCACCCCTCTTTCCTCATTCTGTAACTCTCTTGCCTCTTTCTGCACCCCCGGTCCCTCTTTTTGTACCTCCCCTGCCTGTTTCTGTACATCTGTTGTCTCTTTCTGCACTTCTTTTGCCTCTTTCTGCACTTCTTTTGCCTTTTTCTGTATCCTCTTGCCTCTTCCTGCACCCCTCTTCCCTCTTTCTGCACCTGTCTTGCCAGTTTCTGCAACTCTCTTGCCTGTATTGGCACCTCACTTGTCTCTTTCTGCACCTCACTTGCTTCTTTCTGCACCCCTCTTTCCTCTTTCTGCACCCTGCTTACCTCTTTCTGCACCTCTCTTGCCTCTTTTTGCAGTTCTCTTGCCTCTTTCTGCACCTCTTTTGCTTCTTTCTGCACTTCTGTTGCCTCTTTCTGAAACCCTCTTGCCTCTTTCTGCACCTCTGTTGGTTCTTTCTGCACTGCTCTTCCTTCTTTCTGCACCCCTCTTCCCTCTTTCTGCACCTCTCTTGCCTCTGCCTGCACCCCTATTCCCTCTTTATGCACCTCTTTTGCCTGTTTCTGCAACACTCTTGCCTCTTTCTACAATTATTTTTCCTCTTCTTTACCTCTGTTTCTTCTTTCTGCACTTCTATTGCATCTTTCTGTACCACTGTGCCACTTTCTACACCTGCATTGTTTTTTTTTCTGCACTTCTCTTGATTTTATCGGCATTTCTCTTGCTTCTTTCTGCACCCCTCTTGCCTCTTTCTGCACCCCTCTTGCCTCTTTCTGCAGATCTCTTGCCTCCTTCCGCACCTCTGTTGCTTCTTTCTGTACTCTCCTTGCCTCTTTCTGCACCCATCTTGCCTTTTTCTGGAACTCACTTGCCCCTTTCTGCACTTCTCTTGCTTCCTTCTCCACCACTGTTGCTTCTTTCAGTAATTCTCTTGCCTGGTTCTGCACTTCTCTTCCCTGTTTCTGCACCTCTCTTTCCTCTTTCTGCACCTCTCTTACCTCTTTCTGCACCTCACTTGCTTCTTTCTGCACCCCTCTTGCCTCTTTCTGTACCTCTCTTGCCTCTTTCTGTATCCCTGTTCCCTCTTTCTGCACCTGCCCTGCCTGTTTCTATACCTCCCTCTCCTCTTTCTGTACTACTCTGGCCTCTTTCTGCACGTCTGTTGCTTCTTTCTGCACTTCTTTTGCTTCTGTTTGCACCTCTCTTCCCTCTTTCTGCACCCCTCTTGCCTCTTTTTGTACCTCTCTTGCCTCTTTCTGTATACCTGTTCCCTCTTTCTGCACCTATTTTACCTGTTTCTGCAACACTCTTGCCTCTTTCTGCACCTCTCTTACTTCTTTCTGCATCCCTCTTCCTTCTTTCTGTAGTTTTCTTGCCTCCTTCTGTACCTCTGTTGCTTCTTTCTGTACTTCCCTTGCCTCTTTCTGCATCCCTCCTGCCTTTCTACAACTCATTTGCCTCTTATGCACCTTTGTTGCCTATTTCTGCACCTCACTTGCCTCTTTCTGCACTACTCTTGCATCTTTCTCCACCTATGTTGCTTCTTTCAGCAATTCTCTTGCCTGTTTCTGCACTTCTCTTACCTGTTTCTGCACCTCTATTTCCTCTTTCTGCACATCTCTTACCTCTATGTGCACCTCACCTGCTTCTTTCTGCACCCCTCTTCCCTCTTTCTAAACCCCTCTTGCCACTTTCTGCACCCCTGTTCCTTCTTTCTGCACCTGCCCTGTCTGTTTCTGCACCTCTCTCTCCTCTTTCTGCACTTCTCTGGCCTCTTTCTGCACCTCTCTTACTTCTTTCTGCATCCCTCTTCCCTCTTTCTGCAGTTTTCTTGCCTCATTCTGTACCTCTATTGCATCTTTCAGCAATTCTCTTGCCTCTTTCTGTACTTCTCTTGCCTTTTTCTGCATCCTCTTGCCTCTTCCTGCACCCCTCTTCCTTCTTTCTGCACTCCTCTCTTTGTACCTCTGTGGCCTGTTTCTGTACCTCTCTTGCTTCTTTCTGCACTTCTCTTGCCTCTTTCTGCACTTCTTTTGCCTTTTCCTGCATCCTCTTGCCTCTTCCTGCACCCTCTTCCCTCTTTCTGCACTTCTCTTGCCAGTTTCATCAACTCTCTTGCCTCTTTCTGCAGTTCTCTTGCCTCCTTCTGCTAATTTGTTTGCTTCTTTCTGAACTTCTTTTGCCCCTATCTGCACCCCTCTTGCCTGTTTCGTCACCTCACTTGTCTCTTTCTGCACCTCACTTTCTTCTTTCTGCACTCCTCTTGCCTCTTGATGCACCCTTCTTCCCTCATTCTGTACCTTTCTTGCCTCTTTTTGCACCCCTGTTCCCTTTATTTGTACCTCCCCTGCCTGTTTCTGTACATCTGTTGCCTCTTTCTGTACTTCTCTTGCCTCTTTCTGCACCTCTGTTGCTTCTTTCTGCATCTCTCTTGCCTCTGCCTGCACCCCTGTTCCCTCTTTCTGCACCTCTTTTGCCTGTTTCTGCAACACCCCTGCCTCTTTCTACAGTTATTTTTCCTCTTCTGCACCACTGTTGCTTCTTTCTGCACTTCTCTTGCATCTTTCTGTACCACTTTGCTGCTTTCTACACCTGCATTGGTTCTTTCTGCACTTCTCTTGCTTTTATCTGCACCTCTCTTGCTTCTTTCTGCGCCCCTCTCCTTACTATTTCTGCACCTCTCTTGCTTCTTTCTGTACTTCTCTTGCCTCTTTCTGCACCACTGTTGCTTCTTTCTGTACTTCTTTTGTTTTTTTCTGCACTTCTTGTACTTCTTTCTGCACCCCTCTTGCCTCTATCTGTACCCTTCATCCCTCTTTGGGCAGTTCTCTTACTGCACCCCTTTTGCCTCTTTATGCACCTCTGTTGGTTCTTTCTTCACTGCTCTTGCTTCTTTCTTCACCTCTCTTGCAAATTTCTGTACCCCTCCTGCCTCGTTATGTATCTTTCTTCCCTCTTTCTGCACCTCTCTTGCCTCTGTCTGCACCCCTGTTCCCTCTTTCTGCACCTCTTTTGCCTGTTTATGTAACTCTCTCACCACTTTCTGCAGTTCTCTTGCTTCCTTCTTAACCTCTGTTGCTTCTTTTTGCACTTCTCTTCCCTCTTTCTGCACCCTCTTACCTCTTTCTGTACCACTCTTGCTTCATTCTGTGCTTCTCTTGCTTTTTTCAGTGCCTCTCTTGCTTCTTTCTGCATCCCTCTTCCCTCTTTCTTCACTTCTCCTACCTCTTTCTTGCACCTCTCTTGCCTCTTTCTGCATATTTCTTACTCTTTCTGCAAATCTCTTGCCTATTTCTCCACTTCTCTTGCCTCTTTCTGCACTTCTCTTGCCTCTTTCTGCACATTTCTTACTCTTTTTGTGCCTCTCTTGTCTATTTCTCCACATCTCTTGCCTCTTTCAGTACTTCTCTTGTAGGAGAGTAGGATCTGCTTCACATGGGTACCCCCACTTTTTGCTGATGCTTCACTGTTTTTCGACATTAGTCTGGCTGGGGCCCTGCTAATCAGAACCCCAGCCTAGCTGCTTCCTCTCTAAAATGGTTTCCATGTGCCTTAGGCACATCACTGATTGGAATCTGGAGTGCCCTTATAAGTCCCTAGTATATGGTATACTATGTACCAAGGGCATAGGTACCTCAGAGGCCTACCAGGGGCTGCAGCATGAAATGAAATGAATGAAATGAAATGAAAAGGACATTTATAGAGCGCATGGCTATCAGAAGGCCTCCCAGCGCTTAGCATGACTAGTAGACAGGGGGAGGGACAGAAACGATTAGTTTAAGGGAATAAAAGAGTTTTAAGTTGTTTCCTAAAGGCAAGATGGCTAGACTCTTTCCGAAGGTGGAGGGGGAGGGCATTCCAGAGTCTGCCTGCATTCAGAGAAAAGAGCCTGCCACCACTTCTGGCTCGTTTGATTCTGGGGATGTCAATTAGATGAAGATCGTCCGGCGAAGCTTTCTCCTTGCTTTATATGGTTGAATTATGGCTGAGATCAAGGGAGGGCCAGTCCCTAAAGGGATTTGTGCACAATGCACAATGATTTAAAACTGATTCTTTCTTTTACTGGGAGCCAGTGTAGAGATCGAAGAGCAGGTTTTGCAGAAAGGGATCTGGATGTTCCCGACAGCAATCTGGCTGCACAGTTTTGGATGATCTGCAGTCTATTAATCACTGAGGTCGGAGCTCCCAAATAGAGCGCATTACCATAATCCAATCTAGAGAGTAGAATAGACTGGACCATGATTTTCTTGGCTTGAGGAGGGAGCAGAGGAAGCACTTTCCTCGCCATTCTAATCAAGCCAAAACAGATAGCTACTGTCTTACTGGCTTGCACTTGGAATGTGAGATTCTGATCTAGCCAGATGCCCAGGCTCTTTATCTCAGGTTTAGGGATTGGGACTGGGCCCATGCAAGCTGGCCAGATAGTTCTGAGTAATATATTGTCAAAATTACCCAGAGTCATGACCTCGGTCTTTTCTCCGTTTAATTTCAGGTGGGAGGACCCCATCCAATTTACGACTTCCGTAAGACATGCTTTCAGGGTCGTGGAGTATTGTGTACATTGGTTAAGAGCTACGACCAATTGAGTGTCGTCCGCATAGGTGACCATATGTATCCCTAACGGAGCCACAATTGAAGCCAAAGGGACCATGTACACATTGAAAAGTGTAGGACTCAATGACGAGCCCTGCGGCACACCACACTGGAGAGGCCAAGGTTTAGAGCTCCTACTCTCTTCAAAGACCTGGAATGAACGTTCTTTCAAGAAGGAGACGAATCCAGCTCAGAGCAATTCCACCTACTCCCAGATTGCCGAGGCGGTGAATCAAGACCTGGTGATTCACCGTGTCAAATGCTGCGCTCAGATCCAATAGGATAATGGCTGCAGCACCTCCTGCATCGAGGATTTTCCTAGTTTCCTCCACAACCGACAACAAGGCAGTTTCCGTACTCTGCCGAGGCGGGGAAGCCAGTTTGGGATGGGTGTAGAAGGTTGGAAGTTTCCAAAAATTAGAGAGGGCATGATTAACATATTTTTCGGCAATTTTAGAGATCCCAGGCAGAAGAGAGATAGGGCGATAGTTGCCCAAGTCTGCGGGATCGAGATGTGGCTTCTTAAGAAGGGCCTTAATCATAGCTTCTTTCCAAGGTCGGGGGACTACTCCTGTACAAAGTGAGGTGTTGATGACATGGGTGATTGTGGGGCCTATAATGGATGCAGCTTTAGTTAGGATGTTCATAGGAGCTGGGTCTCTTGGTGATCCACTTTTTACTGTGGGCATAAGAGTCAGGAGTGTTTCCAGGAGGAGAGGGGGAAAACACTCCAGACGATGAATGGTGGGAGGGCAGTTTGGTGGAGAGCTCGCCCATACAGGATCAATTTGAGGGAGCCTTTTTATAATATTCTGAATTTTGTTGTTAAAGAACTCTGCCTGATTTTCACAACGAGTTCCATGAGGGTCAATAGGGACAGGAGGAGCTGAGCTTTTAAGGAGCCTTTTTATAATGAGAAAGTCTCTCTGGGGGAATTGGCAGCTAGCCGAATTTTTTCCTCATAGTAGGCTGCCTGAGCTTTCCTCATTTCCGCTCTGTATGTACATATGGCCCTTCTATAGGTGAGCTTACTCTCCATAGCAAAGTCTTTCCTCCAACTTCTTTCCAATATTTTACAATTCTGTTTCAAGATACGCAGTTCAACAGAATACCAGGGCGCTCTAATTGAGCCATTCTTTTTCCTAATCCGGATTTTTGGGGGGACCTGGTTCAATGAGTCCTCTATCCAACTACAAAAATCATTATACATTATGACTGGGCAGGAAACCAACTGAGGTCTATTATTTTCCAGTTCGTGAGTCCAGTCCAGTCCATGTATTATGCCACCCCTGGAAGGCCATCCAAACTGACACCACAGGTCTGCTACTGCAGCCTGGGTAAGGTGGTGCATGCACCCCTTACTGTGATATAGGTTACCTATATCACTAAATACATACACACATATAAACCTATAAGTCACTCCTAAGGCAGGCCTTATCAATCCTAAAGGCAGAGTGCATGGTTCCTATGTGAGAGGGTGCCCCTGCATGAGCAGGGCCCCTCTGCAGCGTTCGGAGACCCTTCTCTGATGCTGTTTGTAGTGCAGCCCGACCATATACTCTTAAGCGCATTATAACCTTGCGTTAAATGCTAACTTTGGAATGGCTGCACCTAAACATGTCGTGTTTGGTGTCAAACATCTTGGAATACTACCCTCCCGCCACCCTGGCGGCGGGGGTAGCGTTCCACCCTTCTACAGGGAAAGACATGTTAACTCTGGCTAGCCCGGTAACTTCTTTCTAAAGCCCTGGCATCACAAAATGGATGCTGCTGCCACATACACGAGTCTGGCCTCCTGCTGCTGGACGAAACTCCGGCAGGGGAGGCCTGGACAATAGGTTTCCTGTCCCAGGGAGGTGTGACCACCTCCCCTGACAGGATAATGTGTATTGGGGCTGGGCGGGAGCACTCTTCGGGTGCTTTGAAGTCCTGCACTGGGGGCACATTTGGTGTCCCTGTGCATACCCCAGTTCAAACCGGATCAGGGGCTTGCAGCCCCTGCTTTGGCATGAACTGGACAAAGGGAAAGGGTGTAGCCACCCCTCTGCCCTGACCCACCCATAGGTGGGGCCACAGAGTAGTCCAACCCCTAAACTTAGTATAAGTATAGGAACCCAGTCCTTAGGACTTTAGATTATCCCTGGACTGAAACTCTGAAACAGAATCCTGGACCTTCGATGCTCTACTCAAGATTAGAGGACAGACGAATCTCCCTTGGGGTCAAGGAGTGACTCCCCTGCTTGGCAGGCACCAAAGACGCATCTGTCCAGTCTGAATTTCTGAAGCTCCCGTCGGACGCCGAAGTCTTCGCATCACCAGAGGTGGATTCTCACACTTCCCCGAGGCTACCCTGAGTCTCCAGCAAAGCTGAGGCACAGTAATACGTAACGAATCAGA